>CATNWA010004040.1:0-27661 GCA_951230385.1 Staurois parvus | reverse complement strand
GCAGAGGGGGGGGAGCAGAGGAAGGGGAGGGGGGGGAGAGGAGAGGAGAGCAGGGAGGAAGTGGAGAGAGGAGGGGGGGGCAGAGAGAGAAGGAGGGGAAGAGGAGGGAATAGAGGGGGAGGAGGGAGAGAGGAGGAGAGAGGGGAGAGGGAGAAGCAGAGGAAGAGGGAGGAGCAGGAGGGAGGAGGGAAGGAGGGGAGAGGAGAGGGGAGGGGGCACAAAGAGAGAGAGAAGGGGGAAGAAGCAAGAAAAGGGGAGAAGAGAGAGGAGAAAGAGAGGAGAGAGGAAAGAGAAGAAAGAGCAGGGGAGGCAGGGAGAGAGGGAGGAGAACAGAGGAGCCAGAGGGAGAGGCGAGAGAAACAGATGGCAGAGAGGGAGGAGAGGGAGGAAAAATAGGAGGGAGAGGGAGAGGAAAGGGGGAAGGGGACAAGGAGGGGGGAAGGAGAGGGCAGGAAGAAAAAGGAAGTTCAGGGGGAGAGGAAGAAGCAGAGAGGGAGAGCAGGGGGCAAGGAAGAGAGAGAGGGCAGAGAAGAGAAGGAGAAGAGGAGAGGGGAGGAGGAAGAGCAAAAAGCAGGCAGAAGAGAGGAGAGAGAGGAGGAAGAAGAGCGAAAAGTAGGAAGAGAAGGAGAGGAGCAGAAGAGGGGGAGGAGAAGAGGAAGGAAGGAGAAGGGAGAGGGAGTGGAAGAGAAGGAGGAGAGGAAAGAGGGAGAGAGTAAGAGGAGGAAGGGCAGGAGGGGAAGAAGAGGAGGAGGGCAGCAGGGGAGAGGCAGGGAAGGAGGGGGGGAGCAGGAAGTAAGAGAAGAAAGAGGGAAGGAAGGGCAGAGAAGGGAGGAAGAGTAGGAGGAGAAAGGGGAGGAGGGGAAGAGGGAAGGGGCAGGAGTAGGTGAGAAGAGGCGGGAGAGGGAGAGAGCAAGGGGCAGAGAGAAGAGGGGGGGAGGGAAGGAGGGGAAAAGAGGATAGGAGAGGAAAGGAGGGGAGGAGGGTGGGAGGGAAAGGGAGAGGAAAGAGAGGTCAGAGGAGGGGAGAGGGGAGGAGGGGCAGAGAGAGGAGAGAGGGGAAGGCAGGGAAGAAAGGAGAGGAGAGGAGAGGAGAGGAAGGGGGAGGCAGAGAAGGAGAGGAGGGGGCAGGGAGAGGAGGAAAGAGAAGGGAGAGGCAAGAGAGAGGAGGAGGGGAGAGAGGAAGAAGAGGGGAGAAGAGAGGGGGGGGAACAGGGCAAGAGGAAGAAGAAAGAGGGAGGGAGAGGAGAGGGAGGAGCAGGGAGGCAGGAGGGGAGAGAGGAAGGAGGGAGGAGAGGAGGGGAGGGAGGGGAGGGAGAAGAGAAGGGCAGGAGGGAGTTTGCAGGGAAGGGGAGGGAGGGAGGAGAGAGTCAGGGGAGGGGTAGGGAAAAGGGGAGGGAGAAGAAGGAAGGGGGGGGGAGAGAGAGAAGAGGAGAGGGGACAGCAGGAGGAAAGGGAGAGGTAAGAGGAAGCAGGAGGAAGAGAAGGAGGAGAGGAGGGAAGGAGGCAGAAGGAGAAGGGGGAGAGGAGGAGGCATGAAGAGGAGAAGGAGGGAGCAAGGAGGGAAGGAGAAGAGGGCAGGGAGGGAGGGGAGAAGAGGGAGGAGAGAAGAGAGGGAGAGTAGGGGGAGGGCAGAACAAAGGGAGAGGGAAGAGAAGGAGGCAGAGAAAAAGGAAGGGAGAGGGGGGGAAGAGAGGGAAGGGAAGAGGCAGGGAGGGAGAGGGAAGGGAAAGAAGAAGAGAAGCAGGGAGGGGGGAGAAAGGCAAGGAGGAGGAGGGAGAGGAGCGAAGAAGGGGAAAGAGGGAAGGGAGGGAGAGTGGAGAAGGAGAAGGAGGAGAGGAAGAGGAGGAGGAGGCAAGAGGAGAGGGGAGGAGCAGAGGGAGGGGGGGGGGAGGCAGGGAGGAGGAGGAAGGAGGGCTAGGGAAGGGAGGATAGAGAGAGAGGGAGAGGGGAGAGGAAAGGAGGAACAGAGAGAAGAGAGAAGGGGTGAGGGGAAAGGAGGAGAGAGGAGGGAGGAGAAGAGGAAGAGAAGGGGAGGGGAGGGAAGAAAGAGAAGAAGAAGGGAGAGGAGGGAGTGGGCAAAAGAGGGCAGAAGAAGAGGAGGAGGGGGGGGAGAGAAAGAGGGCAAGGGGAGAGGAGGGGAGGATCAGAGCAGAGGGGGGAAGGGAGAAGGAAGGTAGGAAGGGGAAAGGGAGGGAAGAGGGGGAGAAGAAAGGAGGGAGATAGCGCAAGGGAGAGAGGGGCCAGGGGGAGAGGAGAGAGGGGAGGGAGGCAAGGAGGGAAGGGGAAAGATGAGAGGAGAGAGGGGGCAGAGCAGGGGGGGGGGGTGAAAAGAGGAGAGGAGGAAGAAGGGAAGAGAAGGAGAGAGGAAAGAGGAGGGAAGAAGGAGAGAGGGAAGGAGAAAGAAAAGGGAAAGGAGGACGGAGGAGGAAGGAGATAGAGGGAGGAGAAGGGGCAAGGGAAGAGAAGGAGCAGAGGAGGAGGAGAAGAAGAGGGGCAGGCAGAGGCAGGGAGGGACAGGATGAAGGAGGAGGAGGGAGGAAGGGAGGCGAAGAGAGGAGGGGAAGGGGGGAGAGGGAGGATAAGAGGAGAGGGAGAGAAGGAGAGAGGCAGAGAGAGGAGAAGAGAGGAGGGGAGGAAGGCAGAGGAGGGCAGGAGAGGGGGAAGAGGAGAGGAGAAGACAGGGGAAGGGGGAGAGAAGGAGAGCGAAGGGAGAGGTAGGTGAGGAGGCAGGAAAAGGAGGAAAGAGGAAAAGAGAGGGAGGAAGAGGGAAGAGGGGGAAGGAGGGGAGGAGGAGAGGAAGAGGGGAAGAGGGAGGGAAGGGAAGGAAAGAGAGAGGGGAAGGAGAGGCAGAGAGCAGGAGAGGACAGGGGGCGCAGGGAGAAGAAGAGGAGAAGGGGGTGGGAGGAGAAAAGGGAGCAAGGGGGGAGAGGAGGGGGGGGAGAGAGGGGAAGGTGAAAAGGGAGAGGGGAGGGGGAAGGGAGGAGAGGGAGGGAGGAGGGAGGAAGGAGAAAGGGAGGGGCAGGAGAGGAGCAGAAGGAGAAAGAGGAGGAGGAGAGGGGAAAGGGGCAGAGGAGAGAGGGGGAGGAGGGGGAGGAAGGGGAGGAGAGGTCAAGAAGAGAGGAGAGGGAGGGAGGGAAGGGAGAGAGATAGAGGGGAGGGAGGAAGGAGGGGGAAGAGAGAAAGGAGCAGGGAGGAGGGAGGCAGGAAGGGAAGAGGGAAAGAGAGGGAGAGGAGGCAAAGGGGCAGAAGGCAAGGGAAGAAGAGAGGAGAGGAGAAAGGAGGGCGAAAAGGAGGGGGAGAGGGCAGGGGGGGGAGGGAGGGGGGATGGAAGGAGAGGGAAGGGGAGAAGGGGGAGAGAGAGGAGGAGAGGAGGAAAAGGGGAGGAAGGGGGAAGGAGGGAAGGGAGGAGAGCAGAGAGGGAGAAGGAGAGGCAGAGGGGGGAAGAAGAGGGGAGCGAGGAGGGGCAAGAAGAGAGAGAGCAGGAGGAAGAGAGAGGGGGGAGGAGGGAGGAAAGGGAAGGGGCAGAGAGGAAGAGGGAGAGGTGAGAGAGGGAGAGAGGAAGGCAAAGGAGAGGAAAGGGAAGGAGAGGGCAGGAAGAGGGGAAGAAGAGGGAGGAAACAGGAGGAAAGAGAGGGGAAGGGGGGAGACGAGGAAGAGGAGGCAAGGAGAAAGAGAGGGAAGAGAAAGACAGCCCAGAGGGAGGGAAGAGGGGAAGGCAGAGCAGAGGAAGAAGGAAGAGGGGGGGGGAGGAAGAAGAGACCGAGAGGGGAGAGAAAGAGGGAGGGGGGGGAGAGGGAGAGAGGGCAGAGAGAGAGGAGAGGGAAGGGGGAAAGGGGCAGAGGAGGTGGAGGAGTTAGAGGAGAGGAGAAGGGGACAGATATACAAAGCAATTCCCGAGGTATTCAGGGAGCAGCTGAACGGCTAGGTTATTACTAAATAATATTTTTGTGGCCAAACATCGGCCTATAAATAGATGTCTAACACAGGGACAAAAAATTATGTCGCCAGGACAGCGGCCCCTAAGGCGACAGAGAGATACAAAGCAATTCCCGAGGTGTATCAGTGAGCGGCTTGAACGGCTAGGTTATTACTAAATATATCTTTCTGGCCAAACATCGGCCTATAAATAGATGTCTACACAGTGACAAAAAAGTAGGTCGCCTATACTGCGGCGTATCCTACACAATTGACATTATAAGAAATGGTTTTAGACCAAAAAAAAAAAAAAAAAACTTTGATGCGACTTGCTATACCTTAGTAGATTGTGGAAAGTCGACAAGTCAAGCGTAACTGTGTACATTACAGAAAAATCTTAACAAGACAACCAAACATGTGGCCAAACCGTGACCGATACAACAAGTTAACAATGTAAGAAACAGGAGGGGGCCAAACCGTGGCCAATAAAATAAACAGTCCACCTCATTGATGAGATGGACAACACGTGTCAAATAAATATTTAAAAAATTGCTATTCCATCGGTCTGGAACTGGTCGACTATAAATAATTAAAAAGTTTAAAATTCATGTGACAGTCGTCCACGACGTATAAATAATTTAAAAACACCAATTCATGAGGGGCCCGACCAGCAGAGTATAAGTCATTAAAAAGGTTCAATTCATGTGACGGTCGTCCAGCGAAGTATAAATAATTTAAAAACCCCAATTCATGAGGGGCCCGACCTGCAGAGTATAAGTCATTAAAAATGTGCAAAACATGGAGAGAAGTCGGCCGACCAGCAGCCTCTCAATAAAATATATATACAAATGTACGGATCAGGTGGAGGTCTTCCATTTGTCCCTAATAACATGTTTGGGGCATGATTCATGGCGGATTTAGTCAGTTGTGTCAGGAACTGGTGGTTTGAAATCCAGACTAATCCACGCCTGATTCATTTTCACAAACGTGAGTCTCTCCACACTTTGGGTGGACAGTCGTGTCCTCCGCGGAGTTACAATACCTCCTGCCGCACTAAACACGCGCTCCGATGCCACGCTACTGGCCGGGCATGACAGCCTTTCAAGGGCAAATTCAGCTAGTTGGGGGCCAAAGGTCAAGTTTCGTTGCCCAGTAGTCAAGGGGATTGTCTACCTCGGTTGGCAGGGTGCTGTCCAAGTAGGCCCAAGCCTGTTGTTTGAGGTCCTGCTCCAGGTCCACCTGATGCTGCTGCTGCTGCGGGCTGGTTAGTAGTTTCCTCACTGCGCTGGTGAAGAAAGCTACTCATCATCGACTGCAGACTGAGGCAGCCGCTGCTGCTGGTGGAGCTGCCACTGCTCCTACCACCCCACCCCTCCCCTGCTGCCATGGCAGCGGAACGCGAGCGCACAGGGCCCACAGTGTCTGAGGATGGACGTTGGCGCAGAAAGGCAGAGACCAACTGACTACATAGGTGGTTTTTATAGTACTTTATTTTGGCCTCCCTCTCAGCAGGTGTGAAAAAAAAGCCACCATTTTTTGAACGGTAGCGAGGGTCCAACAAGGTGGACAGCCAAAAGTCATCCCTCTGTCTGATGGTTATTATTCGGCTGTCGCTACGCAAGCAACCGAGCATGCTATGGGCCATTTGTGCCAAGGAATGCGAGGGACTCCCTGCCTCCATCTCCACAGCATACTGCCACGGTGCGTCTGGGTCCTCTGTCTCCTCCTCCTCCTCTCTCTACCAGATGCTCCTGCTCCTCCACTCCTGTCCACGCTGAGTGGAAAAACCACCCATTTCACTCAATAATTCCTGAGCACCAATGTCCTCCTCTACCTCCTCCTCTTCTTCCTGTCCTGCCCCCACAGGGGTCATGTGGCGTTGAGATCTGTGCGCCACGTCTACCGCACCCTGACCAGCCATTGTTAACAGCATTTGTTCCAGGACGTGCAACAGAGGAATGACGTCGTTCATCCCATAGTCCTGCCGACTCACGAATAGCGTGGCCTCCTCAAAGGGCCTGAGCAAGCGGCAGGTGTCACGCATGAGCTGCCAATGGCTGACATCTAAGTTACACAGGGGAGTACCTTTATCCGCTTGTAACATCAGGAAATCGGTGATGGCCTTTCGCTGTTCGTAAAGGCGGTCTAACATATGTAGGGTTGAATTCCACCTTGTTGCAACGTCGCAGATCAGGCGATGCTGTGGAATTCCGTTCTGCCGCTGCAGCTCAAGGAGGGTGTGCTTTGCGGTGTAGGAATGGCTGAAATGCATGCAAAGTTTACGTGACATTTTAAGGATGTCTTGCAGTGGGATGGTGGATTTTAGGAACCGCTTGACAACCAGATTGAACACGTGAGCCATGCATGGCGCATGGCACAACAACTTCCTTGACGCAGAGCAGACACCATGTTCTTTCCGTTGTCGGTCAACATGGTTCCGATTTTCAGTTTGCGCGGAGACAGCCATCTGTCGATTTCTCTGTTCATTACACTCAGAAGTTCCTCCCCTGTGTGACTACGTTCGCCAAGGCATACCAGGTGCAGCACAGCGTGACACCGTTGCGCCCTGCACATGTGATATGCCGGTCGGGTAATGGGACTTGGCACGGGGGTGGCGGCTGAGGACACGGCGGAAGAAGAGGTGGTAGAGGCGGACATCTTTGCTGGACCAAGGACGTGCAAACGTGGAGGCAACAGCGCGGCGTGACCTGTCCAAGTTGCTGGTGCGGCTGTGCCGGCACCACGTTCACCCAGTGGGCCGTAAATGACATGTACTGTCCCTGACCGTAGTTACAGCTCCACACGTCGGCGCTGCCGTGCACTTTGGCAGAGACCGACATGCTCAAAGACTGGCCCACCATCTCTTCTACATGTGAATGCAGGGCTGGCACTGCCTTTTTGGCGAAGAAATTCCGGCTTGCACTCTCCACCGCGGCTCGGCACAAGCCATCATTTCTCGGAAAGGTGCTGAGTCCACCACTTGGAAAGGGAGGGACTGCAGCACCAGCAACTTGGACAGGAGGACGTTCAGCTTCTGCACCGTCGGGTGCGTGCTCGCAAACTGTTGTCTCTTGGAAACGGATTCCAAGAAGGACTGCTGACGGAATCCGTGAAGAGGAGTAGCAGGAGAAGGAGCATCTGAACGAGCGGAAGATGCCAACGAGCGACAACTCCCCTCAGCAGAGGTGTTGGAGCCTTGACTGGCTGATAGAGGGCGATTGACGTCGGGTGACGGAGCAAGTAACGGAGCGGGTGATGGAGCGGGGGCTGGGGCAGGCAGAACCGCCGTATCTTTATCACGGTTTTCCCAGGCCACCGAATGGCGACGCTGCATATGCTGACGCAACGCTGTAGTCCCAACATTGGCCCCCTGGCCACGCTTGACTTTCTGGCCACATAGTCGACATACGGCTACGTTTTACTTCCTCGGGCGGCTTGACGAAAAATTGCCACACCGCCGAGTAGGAAACTTTGCCCCCGCTACTCCTCACTGGCTGACTGCTACTTCCTCCGTGCACACCGGCACCACTACTGGCCATGGTGGTAGGCTGCAGTGGAGCTGGTGCTCTACTCCGTGGCCGTTTGGCTCCACTGACACTGCTGCGACCCTGCTGCCTCCTGGGCAACCCACCGACTGTTTTGCTCGCTGGCAAGCTGGCACCCTCTTCTCCTGATGATGCGGAAGCAATAGCCTGATGACGACGAGGCTGCCAAGTGCGATCAGCCTCATCATCATCAATTAGGGTCTCCGCGTCACTACTAGCCCCCTCGGCTGCGTGTGGGTCAGGAGACAGACCTGTCTCTAGACCGGCTACCGAGCCACTCTCCTCGCCAGTACTTCTTCGCCTGGCTGCTGAAGAGGCGGATGTCTCCCCCCGTTCCTGACCGCCCTCTGTTAGCTCTTCCTCACTGTACAGTGGGGCTGAGCCCACAGCATGCGATACTTCGCTTGGTGAGGGAACACCAAAGGACAGGGGCAGGTCGAGGACACGTGATTTCAGTGGGCTTGCTCCCGGGCCATGCCAACTAACGGTTGTGTCTGACGTACCCACCGACCGTTGGCTGTAGGTGTCAGAGGTGACCTGGGAAGAGGAAGACGACCGAGTCAAACCAATCGATGACGGCAGGGTTGTCGGTGGAGACACGACCGCTGGATGACCCCGGGAGCACTGGCCTCTGGCTGCGACTAGTGCTGCCTCGACCCCTTCCTCTGCTGCCACGTCTGCTCGCTCCTGAAACATTGTCTCCTCTGCCACTCCTCTGCGTGTTGTCTGACATACTCTTTAATTCAATAAGCACCCCAAAAATAAAACCGGATTTAACTCTTTGAACGTACAATAGTGGTTGTGAAGCAGAAAGTCAGTTTATTTAGCACAATCGGTCAATTGCAGCTTGCCGTTGGCTGTAAACTGTACGTTTATGTCACTGGAATGCACTAATCACCCAAAAAATATTACCGCCACCCGGCGTGTATATGGATTTAACTCTTTGAACGTACAATAGTGGTTGTGAAAGCAGAAAGTCAGTTTATTGTACACAATCGTCAATTGCAGCTTGCCGTTGGCTGGAAACTGTACGTTTAGGTCACTGGAATGCACTAATCACCCAAAAATATTACCGCCAGCCGGCGTGTAAATGGATTTAACTCTTTGAACGTACAATAGTGGTTGTGAAGCAGAAAGTCAGTTTATTGTACACAATCGGTCAATTGCAGCTTGCCGTTGGCTGGAAACTGTACGTTTATGTCACTGGAATGCACTAATCACCCAAAAAATATTACCGCCAGCCGGCGTGTAAATGGATTTAACTCTTTGAATGTACAATAGTGGTTGTGAAGCAGAAAGTCAGTTTATTGTACACAATCGGTCAATTGCAGCTTGCCGTTGGCTGGGAAACTGTACGTTTCTGTCACTGGAATGCACTAATCACCCAAAAAATATTACCGCCACCCGGCGTGTAAATGGATTTAACTCTTTGAACGTACAATAGTGGTTGTGAAGCAGAAAGTCAGTTTATTGTACACAATCGGTCAATTGCAGCTTGCCGTTGGCTGGAAACTGTACGTTTATGTCACTGGAATGCACTAATCACCCAAAAAATATTACCGCCAGCCGGCGTGTAAATGGATTTAACTCTTTGAACGTACAATAGTGGTTGTGAAGCAGAAAGTCAGTTTATTTAGCACAATCGGTCAATTGCAGCTTGCCGTTGGCTGGAAACTGTACGTTTATGTCACTGGAATGCACTAATCACCCAAAAAATATTACCGCCACCCGGCGTGTATATGGATTTAACTCTTTGAACGTACAATAGTGGTTGTGAAGCAGAAAGTCAGTTTATTGTACACAATCGGTCAATTGCAGCTTGCCGTTGGCTGGAAACTGTACGTTTATGTCACTGGAATGCACTAATCACCCAAAAAATATTACCGCCAGCCGGCGTGTAAATGGATTTAACTCTTTGAACGTACAATAGTGGTTGTGAAGCAGAGAAGTCAGTTTATTTAGCACAATCGGTCAATTGCAGCTTGCCGTTGGCTGGAAACTGTACGTTTATGTCACTGGAATGCACTAATCACCCAAAAAATATTACCGCCACCCGCGTGTAAATGGATCTAACTCTTTGAACGTACAATAGTGGTTGTGAAGCAGAAAGTCAGTTTATTGTACACAATCGGTCAATTGCAGCTTGCCGTTGGCTGGAAACTGTACGTTTATGTCACTGGAATGCACTAATCACCCAAAAAATATTACCGCCAGCCGGCGTGTAAATGGATTTAACTCTTTGAATGTACAATAGTGGTTGTGAAGCAGAAAGTCAGTTTATTTTGCACAATCGGCAAACTGCAGGCACCAACTGTGCACGACAGCCACCAAAAAAAAAAAAAGGTGTATGTCACTTTAAATTTTCGATTCTTTGATAGCTGTGGCCCTAAGTAACGATTCTGTGTCCCTGAGTAACGATTCTGTGTCCCTGAGTAACGATTCTGTGGCCCTAAAGTCTCTGTGGCCCTAACTCTGTCCCTTAATACACACAGGTCTGTCTCTCTTGAATGACCGGAGGCTAATGGAGAATTCTAAGATGGCCGCGATTTATAGCTCCACCATTACACAGTGCTGGCTGGCTGCTGATTGGCTAATGCGATCACATGTCATGAATGCATTATGGGTCAGCGCGCCTTGTCTGTGCGCCTTCTCAGAGATCCCCGCCCCATCTTCTCTGTCCATTTTCTCCGTCGCCACACATGTCGCCGCCATTTTTGGGGAAAATTCGATTCGTGCATCCGAAGTTTGCTAATCTTCGGATTCGTCGCGAATAGAATTTTTCCAAATCTTCGGAACGAATTCCACTTCGTCATGTTCGATTCGCTCATCTCTACTAGTAACCATAAAACCTACTAATAAGATAACGCATATCTAATAATCAATGTGTTGTAAGTTATTGTTTCTTATGAACTGGTGCACGTTGGTGGTGAAGTGGTGAACTGGTCATTTTACCATATATTTGTCAAACTTTTTTTTTGTAATGGTTTTGAACATCGCCTGACTTCATGTAATTTTGGGTGTAGCTCTAATATGTGCCCTTGTCAAACGTTATCAGTAGCTAGTCACACAAATGTACTTGTATTGCTGCAAAGAGTGATCTTATCTTGAGGGTGTTCAACGGTGAATCATATTACGTCATTTCAGATACTATTTTAAGCTGCCAGAAGGGTTTTTTTTCTAGCACTGCACCTAGTATCCTGATAACCTATGAATATCTAGTCCACCCTAACTACTCATAGGGATTGGTTTACTAAAACTGGAAAGTGAAAAATCTGCTGCAGCTGAACATGGTAGCCAGTCTAACTTCAGTTTGTTCAATTAAGCTTTGACGAAAAACAACTGGAAGCTGATTGGTTTCTATGCAGAGCTGCGCCAGATTTTGCACTCCCCATGTTTAGTAAATCAACCCCAATGTGTGTTAAATTAATGTTCCTCGTTTTTCCATCCACATTTTGGATGAACTGATCCAGGTATGTGGGGAACTGATATTTAAAGAGAAATTCTAGGGATGGATAACCCATACATAGTTACATTGATCCGGCTTGGAGCAATGTAACTATGTACTACCATACCTGGCCGATGCCCCTGGAAGCTGGAAATTACTAAAGGAGGCACTGCTACTCAAGTGAACTCCACTTTCTTCCAAGTTTTGTCTGTCCTACTGCATTGTGAACACAGGAGGTTGGCCGCTTAACGTGGGCACCATTCAGAGAAAGCTTAGCATTTTCTGATTGATGAGGTGGAGAGACGCGGTGGTGATGTCACACTCACCAGCTCATCCAATCAGAGAACACTTTGCATTCTTTTACGAAATTAAAAGAATTCTCTGAATGGTGCCCATACCAAACGGCTGGCCCCTTGTGTTCAGAATGCAGCAGGCCAGCCGCTTGACAGAGGACCTCAAAAGCAAGAGAGGATCACTGGAGTAGCAGTGATTTTCAGCTTTCAGGAGCATTGGGAATCCAAGCTGAAACAAGGTAACTATGTATAAAATATACATACCTGGAATTCATCTTTAAAATTGAACAAAATCTATCTTAGCACTGCAAGAGTTACATTGCAATTTTTTAGGGGTGCAAGGTCTCCCTGCCATAAATACCAACTCCATCTGCACCACTTTGAGTTTTTTTTGTGTTTCTGCCTACCTTTGTGTGCCCCAGGTCTTTCTGCTACATTCTCCATGATATAAAATCAGTGGAACAGTTAACAAGGAGAGTGGGAGATATTCATAATGGGCATAGCAGGCCCAGGAACTCAGTACAGAGATCACACCAGTAGAGTCCCATTCTACTAAAAAGTGAAATATACATTATAAGGAGTTCAGCTTTAATATAGCTAGGGACATTAATGACATTCTCTTGTTGTGTTGTGTGCCTCTGAACCCACTATATGATGCAAAACCCATCATGATTGCTTGTCACCATCATTTGGCTATACAGTGGCTGCAGAAGCTGGACAGTACTGGGAATTAGGCTGGGCATAGCTTACCACTGGGGTCTTTAGAAGATCCCAGTGCGGTTCCACCAGTGCGGCCAAGCGGGCCACAGACTACAGCCCCCAGCATCCCGGAGCATATCATCTACAGGGGAGCTTATAAATGTGACATGCGAGCCCGTAAAGCTATTCTTGCGAGTTAATATACTAAATAACACAAATAAATAAATAAATACTACTGTCCAAAAATTATATTGTCCACAATAAAAAATAAAATATAATCAAATAAAATAAACAGAATAGACAAAAATCCTCCAGAAAGACAGTCCGCAAAAAGGCTTCCAGCCGAATGTAGATCCAGTGATTATGGAGATCGAACCTCAAAAAAAGAGAGAACTCACATAGTGTGATACCATAAAAATGCATAAGGTGTAATATCAACATCACTGCAAAACGCATGTGAATCACACTAAACCACACGTGGTGACTCATGCAGGTGAGTATAATGTGAGCTGTGCAAACTGCTATAAACACTCTCATGCAGTGTGCAAACCATGTAAACACGTGTCCACTTCTAAGTGTAAGGATAAAACACCCTTACCAGAACATGGATATCACAAGCATGTAAGTCCCAATCCAAAAAAACGCTTTTCAAACTTAGCAAGTGGGAAATTCCTCCTCCATTACCATATAGATTCCCTCCAAAACTGAGCAGATTATACTGATAAAGTTCATGTAAGAACTCATCCAGTCATGTTCTCAATGACTCCAGATAATGCCACCACAAAACAGCAATAGGAAGTTCTTCAATACCACATAAATTTTATTGCATAAATGTCACATCATATTAAAATTACGAACAGACCCTCCATAGATCCTCAGGAACACTCCTCCTGTGTCTCTGAATGGAATTTCCAGGATCCATGCGTTTTGCAGTGATGTTGATATTACCTTATGCGTTTTTATGGTATCACACTATGTGAGTTCTCTCTTTTTTTTGAGGTTCGATCTCCATAATCACTGGATCTACATTGGGCTGGAAGCCTTTTTGCAGGACTGTCTTTCTGGAGGATTTATGTCTATTCGGTTTATTTTATTTGATTATATTTTATTTTTTATTGTGGACAATATAATTTTTGTACAGTAGTATTTATTTATTTATTAGTTTATTTAGTATATTAGCACTTTATATATATATATATATATATATATATATATATATATTGGATGATACACTTTTTGGGGGTGAAAAGTGTTTAGGTGCAATTGGGAAATTATTTAAAGGGTACACCGTTCATTTTTTGTTATTCTTGTGAGTTGCTCTTTTTATTTTAATGAATGGTTTTACGGCGCTTGCTACACTCAGATCAGCGCTGCTTAGCTTTTTTTTTTTTTTTTTTTCTTACTGCTAATTTTTATCTGTGCTTAACTTATGCAATTAGAGTTTTGATGAAATCTATTTTATGTTAAATAAGGCATTTTAGTTACTGGGGTCTATATTTTAGACCAAAAGGAGAGACAGCTGAAAAAGAATCAAGGAATAGAAATATTTGGTCCCAAACGAGGGACAATTGAGAGGTATGAAAGTCAGCAAGTGTTCCATATGACTAATATCTATTCAGAACTGAAGTATCACTTTGGGATTAAGTTGCCCTCACATTTTATTTACCTGAAAGCATTTTTTAGTTGTTCTATGCAGATTTAATCTGTCATTGTTTTAAAACTTATTTAAACTATGGAGAACAGAAAAATGAATACTGGCAGTATTTACAATGCAAAATAAACATGTATTAAGCTAGACAAATGACATATATAATTGTGCTCATTATGTACAGCCATTCAGCCGTCATATTTAATAAATAGTAATTGCTGGATATTATGTGTCCTTACAAACACAGAAGTGTCAATGTCATTATTCCAATACTGGCATAGCACCCAAATCTGTTTTAAAGCCAAGTTCAAGCCAAATCGATTCTCTTCTCAACTTTTCTAGTTTAGCAAATGGATTACATTTCTGACATGTTTAAAAATTCAATGTTCTAATTCTAAAAATCCAACATTTTGTACTAAAAAATGATGAAGTCTTGATTTACTTGCAGTACCCTAGAAAACTAGGCATTTTTTGTGAGAGCTACGTTGGACTGTAATTCTATGCATTATTAGTGTGTTCCATTTCAATTTGTTTTATTTTTCAAGAAAAGAATGAACAGCCATATTGCTCATGCAGGGGCTGTATAGAACAGTTAAGATATTTGTATGTATAGAAAAAAGAGTAAAAACAACAAGGTTGTAATGGTAAAAAAAAATGGGCTGTCGAAATGCTTAATGAAAAATGAGTAAGAAGCTCAAGCAAAGATTCTGCATACAATGGTCAGTGTGAAGGTTTGCGGAGAAGAGAAGAGAACAGAAAAGAGAAGAATGACTCCCACCAGGTCTCAGAATGTGTTCTGAGATAGTAACATCCATATAACAGTAGTATACTTCTTACAGAGAGAACCTTACCACTAGATTCAAAACAGATTTGCAGTGGTAAAGTGGACCTATAATATACACATGAAATAAAACCATACTAGCCATAAAAAAAACATTAATGAGACTTTTGAAATACTTAAAGGAAACATTTTGTGAGAAAAACCTGGAGGCTCAAATTGCTAATTCAAAGTCCAAATGATTGATTTTTGGCCATGTTGACCCTCTGCTTTCAATGCTTGGAGTCCCTAACCCTCAACAAGCATGCAGATAAGGACATCTTACTTTATTCTGACTTGTAAATGCATAATTTTAGATCAGTGATATTTATAAAACAGAACTAAAAAAGTCAGCACCCATACTCATCTTATGTCACTATTAGAGTGAAATGTCACTTATAATAAATAAATCAATCAAGAAATCAATCAATCTTACTTTACTTTAAGTCTCAAAATAGAAAAAGTAGTCAAGTAAAATAAAAATAAACAAAAATAAAAAGTAAATAAATGAAACAATTAAAATCCAATAAAGCAAAAGAGAAAAAATAAAGGAAAAAAAATGTAATTGAAGTATTGCCATAAAATATAACTTTCAGATAGTAGTTTCATTAGTCTTACCCTTAGATATGAATGCAAAGAGAAGGCAGACCAGGGTGATGGAGAGCTTCATGGCTAATGCAGAAGTGTTCAAGAGACGCTGATTACAGGATGTATGGAGCTCAATGTATGGAGTGTATATTTAAATGTTACCAGAAGGTCACACAGGAAGGAAGGGGAAAGGTGCCACATTATGTCATCTTTTAAAATAAAAGGTGAGTCTGTAAATAATTCATCAAGAGCCTTTCCATTTCAGGGCCTGAGTAATACATCTAATAGATTGGCCGTATCTTAAAGTAAATACTAGTCACCAAAGAAAATTTCTCCTGGCTACTATACATAGTGAGTACTGTATGTGATATGTTTTTTATCTACATGAATGGATCAACTTTCAAGGCAAACTTTCCAGAGATCTACACCCTTCCGGCCATCCAAAAAACAAAAACACAACAAATCTAAAATCTACAATTAAGATAACAAGTAGGGATGAGAAAATACACCCAGGTTTGGTTTGCCACATCATTGATCAACTTGATAGATGTAACATTTCTTCTGGGGGCATCAATAACATTTATAATAAAAAAAGCGGGTAAATGTGTGACTGGGTTTAATTTTAATGAAATGACTTTTTAATTCTGTGTGTGCCTATTTTATGTGGGAATTAGTAAGAGATACTATTGTTCCTTTGTACTTTTTCACCTTGGAGGGGTGGTTGTCCATTTATTATAAAGAGAGATTTCAGATTCACTCATCATTCTCCACCATATTACATCAACTTTGGGATAAGGACAAGGAAGATCCCCAGGGACTGGATGGAATATTAAGGAATCCAAATATTTTTCACTTTAAAAAAAAAGTTTAAACATTATATTACTTTTAGACTAAACTTTATATATTTTTTTTCATGATTAATCCCTTTGCACCGACTGCCTCCTGGCCCTTTAAGAGTTCTAAAAGCCAGGAGTTATAGGCAGGCATCCTGCTGTATGGCTGTCACATGGAAATCGCTCCCAAATGCTGGGAGCATTCAGGAAATGCGCTTTCAGCATGGTAAGTTGTTTTAACAGGGCCGCATATATTCAGCCGTTTGGCATTAAGGCCCACCTGCCGAGTGGCCACATATATGTGCACAACCGGCATGAAGAGGTTAATGTACATCACTAGTGGGGTCCAGGGAGTGTACAATTTGCTAGCAGTGGGACAATTTTAAGGCAAATTTGTCTTTATTATTTTACGAAAGTTTAACAAACAGAACATAGGAAGTATAAAAAAAAAACAAGTACAAGTACCTAAACAAATGAAAAACATCAGAGAGGCGGTTATGATCCAAGTGGGTAAATGAAGATTGCAATATAACAGTAAGAGGAAGGATCAAAAGCCCATATTACGGAGGGAAAACATAACAGATTGTCGGGGGGGGGTATCCCCCAGCACGATGTATAGACCAATATGGAAGAACTAAGCACGACCAAGATGATAAATCGTAGTGGGACAATTTTAAATAGCAAGCCTAGGCCCACATTTATTAGAGACCTTTTTTTTTTTTTTACTACAAGAATTCTGGGACTGAAGATGGCACCGCAGTGTACAATTTCCGAGTATCAGGACACAATTTATTTGTCAATAATTTTTATTGGAAATTTTTGCATAGAAATACAAGATAGACCAGTGTGTAGTAGAACAATATTCTACAGTCAGAAACAAGATAAGAGAAAATAATTAAAATGGAGTAAAACAAATATAAAGAGTCCAGTGACACATTAACATATACAGTAAACTTGAAATGTTAAAGAAAGCGGCAAAAGAACCTTCTACAGAAGTAAGCAGGATAATTTTAAATAGCAAGGGTTAGCCAAAATTTAATAGAGACAGGGCACATAGGTAAGGGTTTTACTACAAGAATTAACCACTTCAATACTGAGCACTTTCATCCCCTTCCTGCCCAGGTCAATTTTCACCTTTCAGAGCTACCGCACCTTGAATTACAATTGTGCGGTATAGTAACACTTACCTGAATTACATTTTTATAATTTTTTTCACACAAATAGAGTTTTCTTTTGGTGGCATTTAATCACCACTGGGTATTTCATTATTTGCAAAATAAACAAAAAAAAGAATGAACATTTTGAAAAAAAAATGCGCTTTTCTTCGTTTCTTTTATAACCTTTTAACAATAAATATTTTTTCTTCATAAATGTAGGCCAAAATGTACACTGTTACATTTCTTTGGTAAAATTAACCCAAATCAGTGTATATTATTTAGTTTCTTGGAAAGTTATAGTATAGAGTACAAACTATGGTGTATACTGTGTAAAGATCAATACTGATGTACTGATGGCCAGAAAATGCCAGTACAGTGCAAAGATGCTTCCAAATGACCCCTTGGGTGAGAGTGGCAAGGTTTTTGAAGTTGCTATTTTTCGAAGTTTTAATTTTTTGTCAAAATATTTTGGAGAAGCAAGAAATTAAAAAAAAAAATGTTTTCACAATCTTTTTTATTACATATGCTCCCCAATGCAGTAAACAGCCATTATATAACTGGTGTGGTCATGATCAGGGACTGATGACTTTATGTAAAAAAAAAAAAAATTAAACTTTTTTATTAAATGATTTTTTTTTTTTTTACATACCTTGACCAGAGCAATACATTGTTACCATAAGTAACGCTGTACTACCCTGGGGAGGTGATCAGGATTTTATTTTTGCACACTGTGATTGCTTACAAAAGTGAATATTACTATTGTAAACATCCATTTTTTCTGAATGAAATTGAATTATTCAATGTCTGCTATTGTAATTAATGTGATTGGCCACAGCTAATTACATGATCGGATTGACCCTGTCTATACAATGTGATCACTGTGACCAATCACAGAGATCAAAACAATAGTAGAAGCCATCCATTGTGTACAATTGTTATATGATCTGCTGTGATTGGTCACAGCGCTCACATGGTACCAGCAGTGGGCCAGTGCACTGATCTGTCATTCGCCATGTCCGACAGATCACGCCACAGTGCGGCCTATGTGGAACGCGCATTGAGTGTTCTGAGCAGGATGTTATTTAGCTTTAGCTTTGCTTTGTTTTAAGGGTATTACAGGGTGAGATATCCCAGGATGCACTGGGAAACCAACAAGCGAACCAGAAAGATGTCATCATCAGTTACTTCTGGTTCATGTGTATATATTCTGGAAGTGCCTGGTGCACACATCACAACTGGTGTGCAGCTTGGAGCAGCAGGAAATTGAGCTGGGTCCAGACTAAAGTGAAGCCATTAGCAGACGGCACATATGATGTGCAAAACAGGAATGCTAAACCAGAAAGTGAGAGAGAGAGAGAGAGAGAATAGCCGCAGAGGATCAGCAGAGCTAGGGACCAGAGCAGGAGAAAAATAGCAATGTTACATGTGCTGTGCAGCATGGGAGCAACATAGCAAAAAGTGGGTAAGGACTGGAGAGAAAGGAAGATCAGCAAACTAGAGTATCAGCAGAGCTGGGGGTTACTACTGAGTGAGGGGGGATCAGCAGAGCTGGGGGTTATTAAGGAGTGGGGGATCGGCAGAGCTGGGGGTTACTATTGAGCGGGGGATAAGCAGAGCTTGGGGTTACTGTGAATGGGGGTTCAACAGAGCTGGGAGTACTACTGAGCAGGGAATCTGATGAACAAGGGTACTAATAAGCTAGGGACCTGATGAACGAGGATACCAATGAGCCGGTGTTCTACTGGGCCCCCTTAAAACAAATAGAAAATCAACACACACACACACAGCATTTGCCAAGCTTCATTTACATTTTCAAAAAAGCAACACTGAAGCATCACCGAAGCATAGAAGCATTAACCTCCCTGGCGGTATTCCCGAGTGTAGCTCAGGGTTAATTATCAGTGCCAAAAGCGGTAACCCCGAGCTACACTCGGGAATACCATGCAGTGTTGCTCTGGGATTCCCATGATCACTTACCTTGTCCTGCGCTCCCTCGATGTGTCCCCTGCAGCGCCCCCCCAGCCATCTCCTCTGGCCGATGCCGGCATCCGTCTTCCGGGTTCCGGTCCCTGCGAGCGTCGGGACGTATGGGGGCCGGAACTGGCGGGAAATTTGAAAATTTAAAAAAGTGACATTCATGAAATACACTAAAATCACATAGTAAATCATTACTGTTTCAAAGCATTTCACATACATTTTGTCCCTACTGCTTTGCCCTGTGCCATGCCTGCATTTTTACTGTTCTTTCTGCCTGGAAACTGAGAAAACTTTATGGTGTCCAAAAAAGCGTCCCTTTATGTCAAAAGCAGTTTTAGACCAGCTAGAGAACAGCGATAGTAAATCAGAACCACTTGCAGAATTGTGATGATGATTCGTGGGGAAATTCGTCATCAGACACTGAAAACGATTCTGTGACTGAGCTCAACCATGTGCAAACTTGGCGTTATATTTCAAATTTCAGTGTTTTTGGTTTGATTATATTATTGAATTACATTTATTTTTATTTTTTATGATTATTTATTGTATTATAATTTATAATTTCGTGTTTCAAATTTTATCATATCCGGGATGTTTACTAGACTCTTGTTCGGACAGATTTCAGTGAGTTATTCCTAAAAATTACAGCCTACAATAAAAAAAACGACATATTTCCATGCAAAAAAATGTACCACTTTCAGCACAGAAATATGGACATAATCAGACCGCTAGGGAGGATAAAAGCACATCAAAAAAGCATTTTGAAGCAGCAGGCATTTTATTGTGTGTTAGAGTTGAAGCAAGTATAAATGATCCCTTAATGGGCAAGATATGTCCAATAGGTAAAGTGTAGTTGTACACTGGTTATTCTGCTTCAACACTGGAACAGCTCTGGTTGCACGTGTTACATTGATTGAGATACAATGCATGAATTAAGGTGATGTGGCTTGAGCTTCTAATATTGAAAGTTCCTTTTGCACATGTGGCACTTTCTTCCATTGTCCTTGTTGTTGAAGTGTTTCTTGCTGATTTGATTGTTTTAGGTTAGGTGGTTGTCTGCAGACCAGAATTGGACATTATGAAACTACTAGCAACACATGGCTTTTTTCCAAATTTTTTGTATTGTAAAGATTCTCTCTGAATTGTCAGTGTAGTGTTTGTTTTAATAGTTTTGCTGCTCTAATCTTTCCTATGAAAAAAGTCTGCTAGTACGGTACTCTGAATTACTGTCTACAGTATATGTATTTCTGTTCTTTTCTGTTTCCAGAGCCAGGGCATATGCCAAGATATCTACTGACCTGATTGTTTATGATGGCTTCTTTGGTATGCTTGTGAGGCCCTGAGTGGTAGACGTCCAGTCAGGCAGTCAGTAATAAATCCTGTTGTGTCCTTCTTGGCCCATAAAATTCTGTTAGAAAAGTATAGTACCACATCTTCTTAATGTCTCCAAAAACCTTAGCCCATCCTTATGGAAAAAGTCCCCTCCACCACCCATAGGTGCACACTTTAACAAAGTCAATACTACTATGGAAGCCGAACATTGATGCTTCTTTCAGAAAGATCAATGTGATACATTTTTTGCTATTTGGGCAACATGGATATAACCAGGAATGAAAATGAGGATAAAAAGTTGAAATGCCACCAGAACAGGAATAGAGCAGAAATCTTCCAATGGGGACCTCTGTTGTGACAGCTTTCTAAGAAGGGTGTTATTTCACATTACAGGAAATGTTCTACAGGACAGGAGTCTACAGGACAGGAAGTGAAGGGAAGTCTCCTTAATGAGACACAATTGGAAAGAAGGGAAAAAACAGACAATCCTACATATACTTTAAAGTTCACCTTTTGGACAAAAATAATAAATGCAAATTGTTTTGCAGTTAAAAAAATGTGCATTTATTTTTTTCAGTCCAGTGGATCCTGGAAAGTATTGCACCAGTGATCAGTAGATTGCTGATGCCATGCAGGGCTCCTGCAGTCCTGTCAGGATATCTGCTTGGCCATACAAGATGTACGAGCAAACAGATATTCTGACAGGAAGCTTCAATTAACTACTCCGGTGCCCACAGCGCCATGGTAGTTCATTGAAAACTACAAGCTGACAGCTGCTAAGGCTGTTGGTAATTGCATTTCATTCATTCATGGAAGTCTGTGAATGAATGACAGGGCTGTGTGGGCGGAGCACAATGTGGTCACGCTGTTTTGAAATTTGACAGATAGTATGGGAAACATTCTCCCTGCACTATCTGTCAGAGGGGGGGCAGCAAGCGCAGCTGCAGCTATGGGAACATGTAACATGTTCCACCCTAAAAACAGGTGGAACATGTAACATGTTCCAAAGATGAATTTATCCTATAAGGACATTTTCTGTAAGACATGTTTTGTCCTCAATTACATTTTTCTCTGTTAGTAACATGCAGTTTAACACTCCTAATCTGCAATGAGCCACACTGAATGTAATCCTGAAGCTTTATTAGCAAAAAGGGTGGCCAAAACTATGGAAAAAAAACAGCTGAGAAATACATACAATCAGTATATGGAACTTACAAAAAAACACAATGAAATAACGTGGCTGCAAATGTCAATAAGTCCATTCTCATCAGTGATGCTGCCTGTAGGGGATGTAGGTATAGTCCATCAACATGTGCTGCAAGGAGGATGGCTGGTATGTTTTCCAGCTTCTGAAAAACAGTAAATGTATTCAAAGCTCCATCTAGTGGCCACATTTATTATTGCAGGAAGAACAACACAATGAACTTTCCTGCTGAAGGCAGAACAAGGCCTGTGATATGTTCAGTGGGTATATTCACTTAATGGGTGTGTCTGCATTTTCTTGGTAGTGGATCTTTGGCAAAGTATACTGCAGAAGTTCTCAACTTCTAATATTAGATGGTATTGCACTCTTAAGCACTGAATATATGGTAGCTGGGGTGGTTGTGTTTGAATTTGAATTATTCATTAATTGTTTGGCCATGGGGGAGCAGGTGATGATGTTGCACCATCCCAACATTTGGCTGTACACATTTGGCATCTTATGGACGTACATTGTATTTTTAATCTTTTCTTGGGGTGAAGGAAAGGGGTTTTTGGTTAATGTGACATGGCCTGTTTTACCAGATTCTAGTACCCAGAATAAATATACTATATACATTTTTACACTTGACTTATCTGTGTATCTCTGTTGTTGATTTCCCCACACTTCCTGACTGGTGAAACTGTTCATTACCAGGAAAGTTAGTGAAGGAAATCCTACTAATGGAGCTTCGAAGTACAGCTAAAAACCCCAAGGCATTTTAAGCCTTCACCATTCTACTCAAAAAAGAAATATTTAGCTAAACATACACTTTCCATCCACTGGGATTGCCAGAAATTAAGTAATCTTCCAATGTCTTCCAAAGCAAAGGGATTTTTATTCACCAGCTTCAATCAGTTCTATTTCTGTTCCTTGCGGTTTGACATCACCAATCAATATTTGATTGCTTTGTGATTTTAACAAAGAATGAAGTTGAAAATCTAGTTGTGCTATCAAATTGCCATGTGGGACTTCCGGCACAGTGTGAGGATGGAGTGAACTGTCCCTGCTCCCATCCCCTCTGCATTCTGATACCGCACCAGATCACCAGCCACCTGGGCGGTTCTTATACCCCCCAACTTAGGGGACCAGATGGACCGCTATTTGGAGCGCTCCGCTCCTCAATCGTCCCCAGGATCCTGGCGGGATCCTGACTCCGGGCCGGAGGTAACTTCCAGGATGGCCACTGCCGTACAACAAACACAGGATGTGGATGTCCCTATTCCATCATCTCTGCAGTAGACAGAAGACAGCGCTTTCTCACACACCAAGATTGCTCAGGCTGTAGCCAGCATACTCACCCCATTGATCGCTGAAACAGTCAACAAGGTGGTGCAACAAGGTATGGAACAGTTGCAGCAGGAATTTCATAGCCAGATCCATAGGCTGGAGGAAACAGAACGGCGCATTTTATCCATAGAGAAACAATTGCATCAGGTAAATAATACCCTTACCGCACCGGGTAACAACTGCAATCCATTCTTGACAAATTAGAGGATTTGGAGAACAGATCTCATAGGAACAACCTGCGCATCATTGGTTTACCAGAAAGCTCTAAACCATCCTCTTTGATGGAACTCTGCAGCCACCACATTCTTGAGGCCCTGGGCCTATGCTACCCCTGTGTTGTGGAAAGGGCTCATTGGGTGAATCCACCACAAGACCCTGACTCAGACCACCAGCTGAGACCCAGACCAGTAATTGTCAGATACCTCAATTATGCTGATAAACACCTTATTCTGCAATACTACCGCAAAGGTGGGACATTTTCCATGGACAACCACAAATTGCTGCTTTTTGCTGACTACTCTGTGGAAGTGTCGAAACTACACAAATCTTTTGCCTGAACCTGCTCCCTACTTCACCAGCATAATCTGTGGTTTTCTTTGGCCTATCCAGCAATGTTACTCCTACGCTCCCCTGACGGTGGTCAACTATCGTTTAACTCTCCTGAGCTAAACAATACGTGGAATCTATCTGTGGGAAGTATCTCGACCAAGCATCTAAGCAGCCCAGCGAAGCAACCATCTAAAAGCAGACACTATGCTGTCGGCTCCAAACACAGAGGAACTACCTGACGAGCCCAAGACTGGTCGGATTATCCTTTGGAGGGTTTGTTCTCCTCCAGCAACTACTGTTCCTAAAGTACATTCTGTTGTTGTTCTCCTCTTTCCTTTTTTTTTTTAATTTAATATACACATCATGTTGTATGTGTTCCATAGGGAGGGTATCTTTCTTTGGTTTTCATGTATGTTTTGGGTCTGAGCACCCTACTCACTTTCTAATGCTGCCCGACCTGTTTTCTGTTTCCATATCCTGTTGCATTATTATTATACAGGATTTATATAGCGCCAACGGTTTGCTTAGCGCTTTACATTATAGTGGGAGACAATACAATAACAATACAATTCAATACAAGAGGGATTAGAGGGCCCTGCTCCTTGGAGCTTACAATCTAGGAGGTTGCATTGGTTTTAAACTATGCTGCTGTCTTCCCCGAAATCACGCTCCCAGCTTTAGCTCAGAGTGGCCAGCTTCTATTTTCTAAAGTGGAGCGCTCCTCTCACATTCCACTTGGCATCCCTTCTGGTGCCCTATATGGCTCACTATTGTGAGTCCATTTTTCACACAGGGGTTTGGAAGCTGGACATTCTGAATTGTGGAGTGTACCTCACATGGAAAAAAGTGAAGTCCTTAGACATTTTTTGGGTTTCCTAGGTTTTCGTTTTTCATTTTGATTTGCTTTGTCTATGTTTATATACTCATTTACCCATTGAGATTCTGTCTCTAACTGACAGCTGTTTATTGCACTATTTCTGTTATCTGCTCGGAGGCGGGGACCAAGCCTGTGACCCTTAGTGGGTTCAACAGCCACGAGTCGCAGGGCGGGAGTGGCCATCCTTTTCAATAAACATTTGTCCTACGCCGTTCGCTCGATAGAGAACAAGAGGGGCGTATCACGTACCTGGTGATGGAGGCCAATGGAGAGAATGGCTTCCCTTGCGGCTAAGTTCCAGACTCCCCTGAGAGTGGAACATCGGGAGATCAGTCAGGCCCAAAGTGGCACAGGTCGCCTGTAGGAGTGCTGGTTGGTGGTCCACCCAGAAGCACAGCTGATGTACGGAGATCTGCCTGCATACAGGTGGTGCCTGTGCGAGGTATGCAAGCCCTTCCAGGATTTAGAGATTTACTGGATAGCTGGTTCAAGCCAAGGTCAGGTACCAGGTGGGAATCAGAGCAGATGAGATAGCCGAGGTCATACACAGAGGAGCGAGAGAGAGAGAGTATCCGTAAGCCAAGCCGAGGTCAGATCAGGGGTTAAGCAGAGTAGACAGGTCCAAGAGAAAGCCGAGTCGGTATCAGGAAATCACAGGTCACAATAACGCAGGAAACAGGAACAAGGCACGGGGAGCTAGAGATCATCCAGCAACTTGAGGAAGTGATGAGCCTCTGTCACGTACCTGATTGGAGACTAAAATGATGAGGTCAGCCTCACTTGTGTCACTAGCCCTGACCCCACTGGAAGTAGAACAGAGGGTGTCTAGGGACCAGGGGGACAAGAGCGCCAGCAGATGTTGTTTGCAGCTCTTGCAGCTGGAGAATTTGAAAGACTGATGAACCTCCGATTCAGGAACAGTAGTGATATGCAGAGCTGGTATGGTAGGTTGCTAGGTGTGCACCAGAGCAAGACAGGAAGCTGGGATGGGAGACAGGAGCAATGTCATAGGAATAGCCGAGGTCATCAACGGTGGACAGCGAGATACCAAATCATAAGCAGGCCAAAGTCAGGAGCGGAGCCGAAGTCAGGAACAAGTATCAAGCAGGAGAGTAATCAGAGTCAGGTCAGGAACAAGCCGGGTCAGCATCAAGGAAATCACACAGGAATGAGCAGGAAACGGGGAACAGCTGAGGACCAGTCAGCACTCAGCACAGGCAGAGGCACCTTTTAAATAGTCCGTCTGGTGCCAATCTTCGCCGTGCGTGTGCACGATCGCGTATTTCTGTGCGCATGCGCACGTCTATTCACCAGCCGTCTCCCTTACAGCCTCCTTATAAAGGCCATCTGGCACCAAACTGAGGCTGATGTGTGCTTCTGCGGCAATGTAGGGTACTGGCAGAAATGTCAGATCTTCCAGAACTTCTGCCGTGGACAGGACCCTGACAGGGCATAAACTCACCACACATTTATCTAAAGCATCCAAAGACATAGCAATTACTAATATCTATGCTGTTAACTCCCCAGTGATTCCATTTTTCCAGGATCTTATTCTAATCATCTCCCAATCTTTGGTAATCCTCAGTTTCCTCCCGGTATGGCCCCACAAGGCCTTCGTCACATGGGCGTCTAAGGGGCTACACATTGTCACCTCCCTCTGGAATTCTAGATCCTATGCTCTTCGCCCTTTTACAGAAATTTCTCAACGGTTCCCGCCTTGCCCCGCATCACTTGTTTTAAATACATGCAACTGGCTAATTTTCTTCAGTCACAATTGCAGGGAGGCAGGACGGATCTCGCCCGCTGATATAGTGCACTCAAATGCATTCACTACTCTATATCCTCTCTATATTCACAGCTTTTATGTTGCAACTAGCCCTCGCTATGTGATTCATTATTCCAAGGCTGGCTCAAGGGACATCCCAGAGCTGGATATGACCCCTCCATGCTTTTGGGGGGGGGTTACACCTTGATCTGTAAGATCATTATTAATGAACAATGGAGGGAAAGTCATGTCATACTTATTCACAGGGCATTCATTTCAGCATTGAGGAATGGCTCATACCGACTCTAGCAGTATGCCCTTGGTGGGGAGCCCATAGGCCCACCCTTTTCCACATGATTCTGGCTTTGTTCACCTACTCAAACCTACTGCATCACCATTGTCAACTATATTTATGGCATCACTTGTATACATGTCCCGCTAGACCCGCTACTATGTCTCTTTAGCGCCCCAGCACTCATACCTACTGCCCCACATAGCACAGACCGACCCAAATCTCTATCCCCCTGGGTTCATTTGTGTCTTCTGACTGCTCGGAAGAGTGTGTTACTGAGGGCCTGGATATCCCCTCACAGCGCTACCTTATCCTCTGTCAAGAAAGATCTGAATCACTTTTATACCTGGAAAAAAAGGATACCCTGGTCCAAACTTTTGGCCCCACCAAACGTCTGTTCGATAAAAGCCCTCCAACATGTGAAAAAAAAATCGTTTCCCAGCAGAAATAAATCAACTTATGGTTACATTCCAATACACTGCCTGGTATGTCAAATCCAACCTGGCTAATACCCTAGGTTGCTTGAAGGTCTCTGACCCCACATCTACTACGGTAAATGATCCCCCCCCCCCATCCTGGGGGGACGTTCTCTTACGTTCTGTTGGGCAAATGAAGTAGGAGTCGATAGTCCAAGGCTCTATCGCTATCCCTCCTAGATTTTCATTACGTATCTCTGTCCTGATTTTTTGGGGAATCTGTCTGATGTAGATGCATTATTGACCATGTGAAGTTTTCTTTCTGTTAACATGACCTTAGTATATGCCACTATGGGACGGAGTTGAGGTCTCCAGTCCTGAATTCGGCTTTCCTCTGTATATGTCTGCATATGATATGTTTCACTTGTGAATGGCAAGCTTTCCTCTGACTATTTGTCTTGAAGTATACATTCCATTTAGTTAATCTGCTGATTTTTTTTGCTTTTGTCTCCTGCCTGGTTTCCTTTTATCGGGAATTGTATTTTTACTTTCTTTTGGAATTTTGTGAAAAGGAAAATGTAAAATCTGAATAAAGATAATTAAAAAAAATGCCATGTGGCCAGCTCAACTTTCACAATTTTTATCTTAACTGTAGACTTTGCATTGCCATATTGCTTGACGCATATGTACCTGTGCTGCCTTGACCTAGAGAAAGGTATGGCTTTCCTGAAATCTTGTCCCAACTTTTTATATATATATGGATACTCCAACAGTGAGCTCTCCCTGCCAAAATTCCTAATTCTGTTCTTATTCCACCTGGGAGTTTTGGATGTTTCTTCCCTGCCTTTCTGTGTTCCAGCTCTTCTTGTTACAATTGCCCATAATAAAAAACAAATAAGAATCCAACATGAAAAATGGAAGGCCTTCATAATGGACAGAGTAGGTGTGCAGAACCCAGGGAACGTATCACAAAGATCTCACCAA
>CATNWA010004039.1:0-15123 GCA_951230385.1 Staurois parvus | reverse complement strand
TGGACATGGACACAATTGGGTAGGTAGTTCCAGAGGATGGGAACGGCTCTAGAGAAGTCTTGAAGTTGGGCAAAGTAGGTGACAGTCAGGGAGATTGGGGTAGAGAGTTTCAGAGAGAGGCTCTGGAGAAGTCAAGGTCAGGATAGGCCCTGGTATATTTTAGGACAGACGCAGGTGTCAACACTCAAATATGGAGGATTTTCCTATCATCTCGGCTCATCCCCTCAGGATGTGGAATTTCCTCCGGCGACGGACCCCGCCTTGCTATAAATGTGCCGAGCCGCTCATGGGGGCCCCGGGAAGGGCCGGCGCTCTGGAGACGCGTTCGCACCCCGCTCTAAAAATAAGCCCCTTAAATCCCTCATAAAAACCCGTCAGACAATCGCAGCGTGGGGTGGAAGATGATGTTAGTCAGCAGAGTGTTGACTCCTCTCCCACGGCGACATTTCACAGACAATGGAACCTTTAAACAAAGGAAAAAAGTTCCGGCGTTCGTCTTCCTTTCATCGTCCCGAGGAGAGCGCACAGATCAGGAGAGGCTGCTGGAGGACTACAATACCCAGCAAGCCCAGCTGATTCCTAAATCCTACTCTATACACAGCAGCATGTGCCACGTTTTGTAAGATAGGAGATATCTGGGGTAGAGAGTTACAGAAGATGAGAGAGGGAGGCTCTGGAGAAGTCTTGCACATGGACAGAGTAGGAAATAGCTGGACAGATTGCGGTAGGGAGTTCCACGGGATAGGGGGCGGGCTCTGAAGAAGTCCTGGCGGTGGACAGTGTAGGAGATAGCTGGACAGGATTGTGGTAGGGAGTTTCAGAGGATAGGAGAAGCTCTGGAGAATTCACAGAGGTGGTCAGGTTAGGAGACAGCTGGACAGATTGGCATAGGGAGTTCCAGAGATTGGGAGAGGCACTGAAGCAGTCTGAGAGGTAAACAGAGTAGGAGATTGCCAGCCAGACTGGGGTATGGAGTTCCAGAAGATGAGTAACGGAGGCTCTGGAGAAGTCATGTAGGTGGAGGGAGTAGGGGATAGCTGGACAGATTGGGATAGGGAGTTCCAGAGGACAGGAGAGGCACTGAAGAAGTCCTGGAGGTAGACAGAGTAGGAGATTGCCAGACAAATTGGGGTATATGGAGTTCCAGAAGATGAGAGACAGAAACTCTGGAGAAGTCATGTAGGTGGAGAGAGTAGGGGATAGCTGGAGATTGGGATAGGCCAGGGGTAGGCAACCTGAGAGCCACAGGACTACAAGTTCCATCATGCCTCTGCAAGTCAAAGCTAGAACTGTCAGTTTTGTAATCTTTGCAATGCCTCATGGGAAATGTAGTTTCACAACAGTATAAGAGAGCCACAGGGTGCCTACCCCTGGGATAGGGAATTCCAGAGGGGACGGGGCTCAGGCACTGAAGAAGTCCTGGAGGTAGACAGAGTAGGAGATTGCCAGACAGATTGGGTATGGAGTTTCAGAGATGAGAGACGGAGGCTCTGGAGAAGTCATGTAGGTGGAGAGTAGGGGATAGCTGGACAGATTGAGATAGGGAATTCCAGAGGACGGGAGAGGCACTGACGCAGTCCGAGAGGTAAACAGAGTAAGAGATTGCCAGCTAGACTGGGGGGAGTTCCAGAAGATGAGAGAGAGCCCTGGAGAAGTCATGTAGCTGGATGGTGTAGGAGATAGTTGGAGACAGATTGGGATAGGGAGTTCCAGAGGATTGGAGAGGCTCTAAAGACAGATTGAGGTAGTGTTGGAGGGCTCTAGAGAAGACAGAGTTGGAGATAGGAGATTGCCAGCCAGATTGGCTCTGGTATGGAGTTGCAGAAGATGAGGTAGAGAGGCTCCAGAGAAGTCCTGGAGATTGGCAGATAGCCAGACAGATTGAAGTAGGGAGTTCCAGAGGTTGGATCAGGCTCCGAGAAGTCCTGGAGAGTAGGAGATAGCCAAACAGATTGAGGTAGGGCATTCCAGGGCATGAGAGAGTCTCTGGAGAAGTCCTGGAGAGTGGCAGATAGCCAGACAGATTGAAGTAGGGGAGTTCCAGAGGTTGGATCAGCCTCGGGAGAAGTCCTGGAGAGTGGCAGATAGCCAAACAGATTGAGGTAGGGCGTTTCCAGGGCATGAGAGAGGCTCTGGAGAAGTCCTGGAGAGTGTCAGATAGCCAGACAGATTAAAGGAGGGAGTTCCAGAGGTTGGATCAGGCTCTGGAGAAGTCCTCGAGAGTTATAGATAGCCAAACAGATTGAGGTAGGGAGTTCCAGGGTTGGAGAGAGGCTCTGGAGAAGTCCTGGAGAGTTGGAGATAGCCAAACAGATTGAGGTAGGGAGTTCCAGGGCATGGGAGAGGCTCTAGAGAAGTCCTGGAGAGTGGCAGATAGCCAAACAGATTGAAGTAGGGAGTTCCAGAGGTTGGGATGAATTTGGTGTTGCCATGCAATGTATATCTGCTCCATTTTATCACGACGCTCACCAATGCGATGCGTCTTTGTACGCAGGTTCTATACAAGGCGAGGCAATTTGCTTGTCCCTGCGTTCCGGGTTGGGGCGGGGAAGTCTGGTGTGAACGATCGATGGCCACAGAAAACCTCTGAAAGCCGGTTGAGTATTCTCTACCAAAGCCGTGCGCATCGCTGCTTCAAAAAAACGCACAAGAACGATTTTTTTTAACTGGCAATGGAGAGCGCGGCGGTGAAAGGGTTACAGATCCGCCATTACTCAGCGAGTGGAGGACCAAGGCGCCCCAACTGGGGGGGGGGGGGGGAGGGGATTTCCGCCTGACTCACACCACACCGAATAAAAAAAGTGACGTTTTTTCGTGGAGTTGGACAAATTGAACTCCCAGAGAATCTCGAATTACCAAACCGCCCGGGGATTCTAGAATTTCCCCGTCCGTGCCAACACTGCGCCCTCGCCAGGAACGCCAGCCAGAGCCGGGGAGCAGCCGAATCGCAGATGGAAAGGAAAAAAAAAAAAAAAAGGCGACTGAAAATGATTGGTTCGGCCGGACAGGAAGAAGCGACATTCAATGTCGGGTCCGCCGGAAAAAGATCGATCCCCCCGGGGGGCTCAGTGGTGTTTTCACCAACAAATCTGACCTCTAGCCACCTTCCCTTGCACAGAATTTATACAGCTTGTCCGAGCGCTCAGAAAGGAAGGGGGCGGAGAGATGAAGTTACGCTCTGCTGGGAGCCGACTGGAGGGAAAGGATACGCCCCCTTTCATGCGGCACACAGGTACAGAGCTGAGGCTGTCAATCACAGGCTGTGTGTGGAGCTCCCTCCCCTGTCACCTTTATCCTCTTGGTGTCAGACGGGATTCTTGCTGATAGCAGAGGAAGGAGGCAGCAGACGGAAACGACACGTAATGCCCGGTCCTACCGGGTGCCACTTACCATGCGATACGAGTTTCAATGTCATCGATTCACATCAGTGCTTGCAGATCCAGTGCGTTCCGGAGGCAGAAAAAAAAAGTAGGGCTGCATTATTCCTGCACAGAACGTGGTAAAACGCATCACAAAACGCACCAAAAATGCATTGGAACGCACCTGTCCCTATATAAAGCACATGTCCCTAAGAAATCGAGAGAGGAGGGGAAAAAAATGAACCAGAACGCACCAAAAAACGCACCAGCATTGGAACGCACATGTCCCTATATAAATCAAAGAGAAAGGGGAAATGAACTGGAACGCACTAAAAACGCACTGGAGCGCACATGTCACTACATATATCAAAGAGAGAGGGGGAAAAACTAGAACGCACCAAAAACGCACTACAAAATACACTAGAATGCACGTGTCCCTATATATATCAAAGAGAGAGGGGGGGAGAATTAACCGCAACGCATTCAAAACGCACCAAAAATGCACTGGAACGCTCGTTTCTATATGAATCAAAGAAAAAGAGTGGGGGAAAAAAATGAACCAGAACACATCAAAAACGCACTGGGACGCACAAAATGCACTGTCACATATATATAGATCAAAGAGAAAGGGGAAAAACGCACAATAAACCGAAACGAAACCAAAAAATACCGGAATGCACTAAAAAAGAGGCACTGGAGCGCACATGTCCCTATATATATAAAAAAGAGAGAGGGGAAAAAATGAACCGGAACGCACCAAAAACGCACTAGAACGCATATGTCCCTATATATATCAAAGAGAGAGGTAAAAAATTAACCGAAACGCATTGAAAACGCATCGGAAAGCACCAAAAATGCACTGGAACGCACATGTCCCTATATAGATCAAAGAGAGAGGGGAAAACAATAAACCAGAACACACCAAAAACGCACCAGAATGCACCAAAATGCATTGGAACACACATGTCCCTATATAGATCAAGGAGAGGGGGGAAAAATGAACCAGAATGCATCAAAAACGCACCGGAACGCGCATGTCCCCTATATATCAAAGAGAGAGAGGGAAAATTAACCGGAACGCATTAAAAACGCACGGAAAGCACCAAAAATGTACTAAAATGCACATGTCCCTATATAAATCAAAGACAGTGAGAGTGAACCGGAAAAAAAAAACCAGAACGCACCTAAAAAACGCACCGGAACGCACATGTCCCCATATGAATCAAAGAAAGAGAGGGGAAAAAATTAACACATAAAAAACGCACTGAAACGTGCCAAAAACACGCATGCAGAAACACATCCGCAACGCATCTGGACTACGTTTCTATGAGCGAACCGACCCTTGCACCCCGGTCACCCCTGTCACACCGGGTGCGACTTGCCATGCGATTTGCCACGCCACGTGACTTGTAAATTGTACGGAAAAGTCTCCCCCTATTGTCTGCTATTAAAGGGTCCTATCGGTGCGATTCCCACATTCCCACTTGGTCGGAGTCGCACCGATTGTGAAAGCCGTGCGTGCGTTTCTCTGAGTGTGACATCTGCGTCTTGATTCGGAATGACATTCACTGGAAGCCGTGCGATTTCATAGTCGGATCGGTGTGCTCTGGACTTGGGCAAGTGCACACTACGGAGGGATGTGCTCTGTTCATGTGTCACGTCTGAGTTGTACAAACGCATATCTTTGGTTTCGCGATGCGATTTGGCGCGTGCACAGGCCACTCCCACTTCTCTCACCAGCGCTTCTTCACGTGTGCCACAGAATGTACCATCTGGGCACCACACGGGCAGACTGTTCTAAGCGGAGTTGTGCTTTAGATTCGCGTCTCAGGAAACGTTCGCATTAATCACCCCCAATTGGGCGCCGTTTCTCGCCCCTCATTCCGGAAGCTCCGCCTAGGATGCGAATAATAACCGCCGTCGCTGCCGGGGAACAGATCAATTCTTCACCTGCGGACGGATCAATAGGACGAGGAAGCTGAGCACGGCAGAGGCAGCAGCACAAACCCGGGCCGCCCGCACATCGCTGCATTTTGTGAACGCACGCACATTCGTGCTGCGTTTATGCACGTTTTTGCGCTACAGGGAAGGCCTGAGATTTCAATGACCAGCAGAGCAAAGTAGCTCACGTATCTCTTTTTTTAGCCGTGCGTTTTACCACTTTTTTTTCCTTCGCATTTATAGCGAATGACATCGCAGCCACGGCAGGCAATTTTTGTGCATTTTGTAAACACGCACAAAATCGTCGCATTTACAATACAATACACACATTTCCAAAATGCTAAATTGCGAATGCGAAACTTAAAGGGGACCTGTCTCCAGGCTGAAGCAGCTGCATCCCCATGGCCTGGTTCAGTTATGCGCTGTGTTCTGCACCTGCGACAGCCCATTCGTTAAAACGCAGGGAAATGCATGGAAAGGAGCCCCTGACATTTTTTTTTTTTCCTCCCACTGACACCAATGATGGGGCACTATTCCTCCCACTGACACCAATGATGGAGCACTATTCCTCCCACTGATACCAATGATGGAGCACTATTCCTCCCACTGACACCAATGATGGGGCACTATTCCTCCCACTGACACCAATGATGGGACACTATTCCTCCCACTGATACCAATGATGGAGCACTATTCCTCCCACTGACACCAATGATGGGGCACTATTCCTCCCACTGACACCAATGATGGGGCACTATTCCTCCCACTGACACCAATGATGGGGCACTATTCCTCCCACTGACACCAATGATGGGGCACTATTCCTCCCACTGACACCAATGATGGAGCACTATTCCTCCCACTGACACCAATGATGGAGCACTATTCCTCCCACTGACACCAATGATGGGGCACTATTCCTCCCACTGACACCAATGATGGAGCACTATTCCTCCCACTGACACCAATGATGGGGCACTATTCCTCCCACTGACACCAATGATGGGACACTATTCCTCCCACTGATACCAATGATGGGGCACTATTCCTCCCACTGACACCAATAATGGGCACTATCCCTCCTCCTACTGACCACAGGCACTATGGCACAAACAAATATCTTATTTAATAACAAAGTAACAAATAAAAATGACTTTTCTCTGGAGCAGAATGCTGAATTTTTGTTTTTTGTGGACGTTTCCTTTAAGGCTGCGTCACTCGGCGACAATTAAAGGGTTACTCCACCTGGGAGCCGGCGTGTGTAATTCTCTGCGGATCCTGGGTTGGGGTTTGAGGTTTCAGGTGCCCGAGGCTGTGTGTTCCCTGACCCCAGGTCTTGTTTTCTTAAGGTTTGTGGCCTCTCAGCCCTCCAGGCAAATTACCCTGCGAAACCCCAACGCTGTCGCTGCAACAACCAGACCGGCCGGAGGTGGGCTGGGGAAGCCACCGAGGGGGGCGAGGAGAGCCGCAGAGGGGGGCGAGGAGAGCCACAAAGGGGGGCGAGGAAAGCCGCAGAGGGGGGCGAGGAGAGCCGCCTTTATACATAAGAAATTGACCACAAACATATAACTTCTCAGATCGCTGCGCTGAAATCACGCCGCCACTCGTCAGCGAACGGTCCTTCGTGGGGGGAGGGGTTGGCAAAAATGTATATATGTCGCTTTTATTTTTATTTTTTTTCGTCACAATTTAAAAATCAGGATTTTTTTTTTCGCTACAAAATGTCTTAGAATCCCCAAACATTGTATTTTTTTTTTAAAGCAGAGGCTGTAGAGAATAAATTGGCGGTTTTTGTATTTTTTTTTATGCGACGCAGTATTTACGCTGCAATTTTTGAAAGCCGTTTTTGTGGAAAAAATTCACATTTTTAAAATTTTGTTGCACAAAAACACATCGCCTAACCCAATTATTTTTCGTAAAATATAAAAGATGATGCTAAGCCGAGTAAATAGATACCAAACATGTCATACTAAGCAGACGCCCTAGAGAACAAATTGGCAGTTTTTGTATTTTTTTTTATGCGACACAATATAAATTGGTGTTTTTTGGGGGTTTTTTTTTTTTGCGATGCAGTATTTACACTGCAGTTTTTCAAAGCCGTTTTTGGGGAAAAAAATACACTTTTTTAAATTTTATTGCACAAAAACATATCACCTAACCCAATTATTTTTCCTAAAATATAAAAGATGATGCTACGCCACGTAAATAGATACCAAACATGTCATACTAAGCAGAGGCCCTAGAGAAGAAATTGGCGGTTTTTGTATTATTTATTTATGCGACGCAGTATTTACGCTGCAGTTTTTCAAAGACAATTTTGGGGAACAAATACACTTTTTTAAATTTTATCGCGCAAAAACACATCGCCTAACCCAATTATTTTTTATGTAAAGTATAAAAGATGATGCTACGTCGAGTAAATAGATACCAAACATGTCATACCAAGCAGCGGCCCTAGAGAATAAATTGGCAGTTTTTGTATTTTTTTTTATGCGACACAATATAAATTGGTGTTTTTTGGGGTTTTTTTTTTTTTGCAATGCAGTATTTACACTGCAGTTTTTCAAAGCCGTTTTTGGGGAAAAAATACACTTTTTTAAATTTTATCGCGCAACAACATATCGCCTAACCCAATTTTTTTTTATGTAAAGTATAAAAGATGATGCTACGCCACGTAAATAGATACCAAACGTGTCATACCAAGCAGAGGCCCTGGAGAATAAATTGGTGGTTTCTGTATTTTTTTTATGCGACACGGTATATTAAATACACTTTTTTAAATTTTATCGCACAAAAACATATCGCCTAACCCAATTTTTTGCAAAATATAAAAGATGATACTACGCCGAGTAAATGGATACCAAACATGTCATACTAAACAGAGGCCCTAGAGAACAACTTGGCGGTTTTTTGTATTTTTTATTTATGCGACACAGTATTTACACTGCAGTTTTTCAAAGCCGTTTTTGGGGAAAAAATACACTTTAAATTTTATCACGCAAAAACATATCGCCTAACCCAATTTTTTTTCATGTAAAGTATAAAAGATGATGCTACGCCACGTAAATAGATACCAAACGTGTCATACCAAGCAGAGGCCCTGGAGAATAAATTGGTGGTTTCTGTATTTTTTTTATGCGACACGGTATATTAAATACACTTTTTTAAATTTTATCGCACAAAAACATATCGCCTAACCCAATTTTTTGTAAAATATAAAAGATGATACTACGCCGAGTAAATGGATACCAAACATGTCATACCAAGCAGAGGCCCTAGAGAATAAATTGGCGATTTTTATATTTTTTATTTATGCGACACAGTATTTACACTGCAGTTTTTCAAAGCCGTTTTTGGGGAAAAAATACACTTTTTTAAATTTTATCGCGCAACAACATATCGCCTAACCCAATTTTTTGTAAAATATAAAAGATGATACTACGCCGAGTAAATGGATACCAAACATGTCATACCAAGCAGAGGCCCTAGAGAATAAATTGGCGATTTTTATATTTTTTATTTATGCGACACAGTATTTACACTGCAGTTTTTCAAAGCCGTTTTTGGGGAAAAAAAAATACACTTTTTTAAATTTTATCGCGCAACAACATATCGCCTAACCCAATTTTTTGTAAAATATAAAAGATGATGCTACACCGAGTAAATAGATACCAAACATGTCATACCAAGCAGAGGCCCTGGAGAATAAATTGGCATTTTTTTAAATTTTTTTTTTTATGCGACACGGTATTTAAGCTGCAGTCTTTCAAAGCCGTTTTTGGGGAAAAAATACACTTTTTAAAATTTTATTCCACAAAAACATATCACCTAACCCAATTATTTTATGTAAAATCTAAAAGATGATGCTATGCCGAGTAAATAGATACCAAACATGTCATACCAAGCAGAGGCCCTAGAGAATAAATTGGCGTTCTTTGTATTTTTTTTTTAATGGAGTAAATGTTACTATTCACAGACGACGCTTTAGAAGCCTTGACGGGTTACCGCTTCAGATTTGAAAAAGGAGGTCTGGTGCTAGAATTACTGCCTATGATCTGACGATTGTGGCGATACCTCACATGTGTGGGATGATTGTATGAGTGCGATACCGGTGATATTACATGGGGGCATGTGGGGGCGGGGATGGGTGGGGGGGAGGGGCAGTTTTATCGTCCCTTGAAATTTTTATTTTTTTAAAACTTTATTTTTTTCAATTAATAATTATGTTGTTTTTTTTTTTGTTCTTTTTACACTGTCACTCTAATTTTTATGTGTTTAATATTAATTTTTTTAATTTATTTTTTACACAGTAACTTACATTTTTTTTTAATTAATAATTTTTCTGATTTTTTTTTGCTTTACACTGTCACTTTAATATTGTTTTGTTTGTTTTTTTATCATGTACAGTATAGTGGTAGGTTAGGGTAGTATAGTGGCAGGTTAGGGCGGTATAGTGGCAGGTTAGGGTAGTACAGTGGCAGGTTTTGGGTAGTATAGTGGCAGGTTAGGGCGGTATATCGCCTAACCCAATGGCAGGTTAGGGCGGTATAGTGGCAGGTTAGGGTAGTACAGTGGCAGGTTTGGGTAGTGTAGTGTCAGGTTAGGGTAGTATAGTGTCAGGTTAGGGTAGTATAGTGACAGGTTAGGGTAGTATAGTGGCAGGTTAGGGCGGGTATAGTGGCAGGTTAGGGCGGTATAGTGGCAGGTTAGGGTAGTACAGTGGCAGGTTTGGGTAGTGTAGTGTCAGGTTAGGGTAGTATAGTGTCAGGTTAGGGTAGTATAGTGACAGGTTAGGGTAGTATAGTGGCAGGTTAGGGCGGTACCTTATAGTGGCAGGTTAGGGCGGTATAGTGGCAGGTTAGGGCGGTATAGTGGCAGGTTAGGGTTTTTTACAGTGGCAGGTTTGGGTAGTGTAGTGTCAGGTTAGGGTAGTATAGTGTCAGGTTAGGGTAGTATAGTGACAGGTTAGGGTAGTATAGTGGATGCAGGTTATTTAATATTGGCGGTTTTTTTATAGTGGCAGGTTAGGGCGGTGGCAGGTATAGTGGCAGGTTAGGGTAGTACAGTGGCAGGTTAGGGTAGTATAGTAAGTGGCAGGTTAGGGTGTACAGTGGCAGGTTTGGGTAGTGTAGTGTCAGGTTAGGGTAGTATAGTGGCAGGTTAGGGCGGTATAGTGGCAGGTTAGGGCGGTAGTATAGTGGCAGGTGGGCGGTATAGTTGGGTTAGGGCGGTATAGTGGCAGGTTAGGGTAGTACAGTGGCAGGTTTGGGTAGTGTAGTGTCAGGTTAGTAGGGTAGTATAGTGTCAGGTTAGGGTAGTATAGTGTCAGGTTAGGGTAGTATAGTGTCAGGTTAGGGTAGTATAGTGTCAGGTTAGGGTAGTATAGTGACAGGTTAGGGTAGTATAGTGGCAGGTTAGGGTAGTATAGTGGCAGGTATTAGGGCAGTATAGTGACAGGTTAGGGCAGTATTAGTGACAGTTATGGCAGGGTAGTATAGTGGTAGGTTAGGGCAGTATAGTGACAGTGGCAGTTAGGGTAGTATAGTGGTCAGGGTTAGGTTAGTATAGTGGCAGGTTAGGGCGGTATAGTGTCAGGTTAGGGCGGTATTAGGTATAGTGTCAGGTTAGGGTAGTATAGTGACAGGTATAGGGTAGTATAGTGTCAGGTTAGGGTAGTATAGTGGGCAGGTTAGGGCAGTATAGTGACAGGTTAGGGCAGTATAGTATAGTGAGGTTTAGGGCAGTATAGTGACAGGTTAGGGTAGTATAGTGGTAGGTTAGGGCAGTATAGTGACAGGTTAGGGTAGTATAGTGACAGGTTAGGGACAGTATAGTGACAGGTTAGGTAGTATAGTGACAGGTTAGGGCAGTATAGTGACAGGTTAGGGTGGTATAGTGACAGGTTAGGGCAGTATAGTGACAGGTTTGGGTAGTATAGTGGCAGGTTAGGGTAGTATAGTGGCAGGTTTGGGCAGTATAGTGGGCAGGTTAGGGTAGTATAGTGGTACAGGTTAGGGTAGTATAGTGGCAGGTTAGGGCAGTATATAGTGGTAGGTTAGGGTAGTATAGTGGCAGGTTAGGGCAGTATAGTGGTAGGTTAGTAGGGTAGTATAGTGGCAGGTTAGGGTAGTATAGTGGTAGGTTAGGGTAGTATAGTGGCAGGTTAGGGCGGTATAGTGGTAGGTTAGGGTAGTATAGTGGCAGGTTAGGGCAGTATAGTGGTACGTTAGGGTAGTTATAGTGGCAGGTTAGGGCAGTATAGTGGTAGGTTAGGGTAGTATAGTGGCAGGTTAGGGTAGTATAGTGGTTGGTTAGGGTAGTATAGTGGCAGGTTAGGGCGGTATATAGTGACAGGTTATAGGGTAGTATAGTGGTAGGTTAGGGCAGTATAGTGGTAGGTTAGGGCAGTATAGTGGCATAGTGGCAGGTTAGGGCGGTATAGTAGTGGTAGGTTAGGTTAGGGTAGTATATGGCAGGTGGTAGGTTAGGGTAGTATAGTGGTAGGTTAGGGCAGTATAGTGGCAGGTTAGGGCAGTATAGTGACAGGTTAGGGCAGTATAGTGACAGGTTAGGGTAGTATAGTGACAGGTTAGGGTAGTATAGTGGCAGGTTAGGGCAGTATAGTGGCAGGTTAGGGTAGTATAGTGGTAGGTTAGGGGCAGTATAGTGGTAGTTAGGGCAGTATAGTGACAGGTTAGGGTAGTATAGTGGCAGGTTAGGGCAGTATAGTGGCAGGTTAGGGTAGTATAGTGGCAGGTTAGGGCAGTATAGTGGTAGGTTAGGGTAGTATAGTGGTAGGTTAGGGTAGTATAGTGGTAGGTTAGGGTAGTATAGTGGCAGGTTAGGGCAGTATAGTGGCAGGTTAGGGTAGTATAGTGGCAGGTTAGGGTAGTGTAGTGACAGGTTAGGGTAGTATAGTGGCAGGTTAGGGTAGTATAGTGGCAGGTTAGGGCAGTATAGTGGCAGGTTAGGGCGGTATAGTGACAGGTTAGGGTAGTATAGTGTAGTAGTTAGGGTAGTTATAGTGGACAGGTTAGGGTAGTATAGTGGCAGGTTAGAGTGGTATAGTGACAGGTTAGGGTAGTATAGTGGCAGGTTAGAGTGGTATAGTGACAGGTTAGGGTAGTATAGTGGCAGGTTAGGGCAGTATAGTGGCAGGTTAGGGCGGTATAGTGACAGGTTAGGGTAGTATTAGTGGCAGGTTAGGGTAGTATATAGTGACAGGTTAGGGTAGTATAGTGGCAGGTTAGAGTGGTATAGTGACAGGTTAGGGTAGTATAGTGGCAGGTTAGGGTAGTATAGTGGCAGGTTAGGGTAGTATAGTGGCAGGTTAGGGTAGTATATAGTGGCAGGTTAGGGTGTGTATAGTGGCAGGTTAGGGTGGTATAGTGGCAGGTTAGGGTGGTATAGTGGCAGGTTAGGGCAGTATAGTGACAGGTTAGGGTAGTATAGTGACAGGTTAGGGTAGTATAGTGACAGGTTAGGGTGGTATAGTGGTAGGTTAGGGCGGTATAGTGGCAGGTTAGGGCAGTATAGTGGTAGGTTAGGGCAGTATAGTGGCAGGTTAGTGTAGTATAGTGGCAGGTTAGGGTGGTATAGTGACAGTTAGGGTAGTATAGTGGTAGGTTAGGGTAGTATAGTGACAGGTTAGGGTAGTATAGTGGCAGGTTAGGCAGTGTAGTGGTAGGTTAGGGCAGTATAGTGGTAGGTTAGGGCAGTATAGTGGCAGGTTTGGGCAGTGTAGTGGTAGGTTAGGGCAGTATAGTGACAGGTTAGGGTAGTATAGTGACAGGTTAGAGTTGGCTTTGGTGGGGCACAACTAATACCTGGGGGGGGGGGGACACCCCCTAGATGGGCGCAAAAAAACCACCCTGCAATGGCGCACAGCGCACACAGTTGCATTGAGGAGGGTCAGCATTTTTGGGGGTTAAATCCAGAGGTGCACCAACATTCTCTGCCTGTCTCCTCATTGCTCTTCTAGGTTGTCACGCTTCGGCACGCTAATTCCCATGTAGTGGCCACTTCAGCACACAATACACAGGCGTGCGGTCCACTGTTGTCACCTGGAAACACTATGCCGCCATCACCGCAGCGCAGGTAGACAGGAAGTGGCTGCAAAGAGGCCGTAGAAGATCAGCAGCACGGAGCTGCAGGAAAGGATTTTATTGCGGACTATACAGGCAGCTACGTGCGTTCGGTTTGGCCGTGCGTCTACTTCGATGTGATTTTACTGGCCGGTTCAGATTACGGGATCTCCTTCTAAAAGTCGCTTTTCTTGGCCTCCTCCGGCGCCGTCCCACAGTTAAACCATCGAATGTCCTCGTTTGACGCCTGGCGGAGCTCCTCGCCCCCAGGAACGAGTTACAGAGCGAGAAAAATCTGCATCATAATGAAACGCACGCTCCCAGCCGGCCGAGGATCTCGTCTCACACGCAGCGCGCTCCGACCCCGCAATCTGCCAAACCGCGGATACGAGAAAAAAAAACCCACGATCGATGGCCTCCTCCTGGAAATGCTGGCTGCCTGGCTTTCATTCTGTACCTCCGGGTTCAATACTCTGTACCGATTCTACGGAGAAGGGATTTCCGACTTCACTTGCCGCACACTTGCTGCGGGTCAGCGCGACCCACTTCAAAGCCGCAAATAAAACTGCAACAATGTAAACAGATTATCGGCCGCAACAATGTTTCAGTCTCCAGGACGTGCTGAAATGATTGCAGGTGTGCTTCAAGGCCCCGTGCACGTCTTGTGATTTGGGATCACGGACAGAATCGCCGCAATTCTGCCCCCTCCCCCACCGTTCCCAAATCGCTGCAGTACTGCATGGCCTTGAAGAAGAATGGCGCCCAAAAGCGCGTTGTTGCTATTCCTTAGAGACCGGTCATCCCCGCTGCGCGATTGCGATTGAAAATCGCACCTGAAATGGAAAAACATCACAATTTGCGATTAAAATCTTTTAAAAAGCGGGACCTGGGGTTGCCCCCGGGAAAGGGAGGGGGGGTTAAAACGCCCTTTAGGGGAGGAAGGGGGGGAAAAGCGCCCTGTAAAGGGAAGGGAAAGGGGGGAAAAGCGCCCCCTTTTCAAAGGAAGGGGTGAAGTGTCCCCGTAGGCAGGAAGGGGGGAGAAACGGGGCCCCGTAGGGAGGAAGGGGGGGAGAAGTGCCCTGTAAAGGGAGGGAAGGGGGGAGAAGTGCCCCGTAGGGAGGAAGGGGGGGAAAGGGGCCCTGTGGCGGGAAGGGGGGAGAAGGCCCCCGAGGGAGGGAAGGGGGGAAAAAGAGGGCCCCGTAAAAGGCCGGGAAAGGGGGAGAAGGTCCGTAGGCCGGGAAGGGGGGGGAGAAGTGTCCTGTAGGGAGGAAGGGGGGAAAGTTTCCCCGTACAAAGGGGGGAAAGTGTCCCTGTTTTGGGAGAAGGGGGTAGAATGCCTTTGGCAGGAAGGGGGTAGAAGTGCCATGTAGGCAGGAAGGGGTAGAAGAGCCCTGTAGGCGGAAGGGGGTAGAAGCGCCCTGTAGGCAGGAAGGGGGTAGAAGTGCCTGTAGGCAGGAAGGGGGTAGAAAGCGTCCATGTAGGCAGGAAGGGGGTAGAAGTGTCCTGTAGTGCAGGATGGGGGTAGAAGTGTGAGGCAGGAAGGGGGCTAGAAGTGTCCTGTAGGCAGGAGGGGGGAGAAGTGCCCTGTAGGCAGGGAAAGGGGGGAAAGTGCCCTGTAGCAAAGGGGGGGGTAGAAGCCCCCTGAAGGGAGGGAAGGGGGGAGGGAAATCCCCCCGGGAGGAGGAGAGGAGAGTTAGGTGGGGCGGGTAACGGGGGGGTTACGGAAGGAAAGAGGGAGG
>CATNWA010004038.1:0-17116 GCA_951230385.1 Staurois parvus | reverse complement strand
TCACCAGAACCTCTGGTAAAAACAAGCCCTGCAGTATTACTCCAATCTGTGACAGCTCTCTTCACTCATTCTTGACAGATCTGATCAGAGGTAACCAGGTAAAATTAATGAGGGACTCACCAACGCACATGTTTTTCTGGGGAGTATAGACATCTGCAAATTTTTGGTTAAGGTGATTTATGAGGGGGGACGAATTTTGTGGAGACGATCAAATTCAGGGTCACCCCGAGGACGACAGAGTGTGTTGTCATTGAAATGCATAAAACGCATTATACTCTCATATCTATGCCTGGCCATGGCAGCAGAGAACACAAACATATGATGAATCGGGTCTGTGGACCAATACAACTACAATTACTTTTTTGTTAGTAATGCCCATGTTGAGGGTTAGGCCCAAAAAAAAGCTTGAAATTTGGAAACCGTAATGGGTTTCCATGCAAATAGTCTGGCAAGGTTTTAAATTGGGTTGGCGGCGATAAACTGTTGTGCATATAAATTGCTTTGACCTACAATCAATGCATACAGATCTTCTGTGAAAAACAGCTCCAAAAAAAATCAAGGGGAGCATTTAAGTTTGCTGTTTCCACCTGAATTCCGGTTTGGGCAGTGAATGGGGGAAGTACAAGAATTTATGGGCTGCCAACTGGGATTTGCAAGCACATCCGGAAGGATGCTATGGGCTCCACGGGCCTGTGTGCGAATTCTTGGTGGTTGCGGGACAATACTTGTGCTCGCCACCGCACCAGTTTGTACTGCACATATGGAACTCGCCACGTCACCAAGTGATACTGCAGTGCTGGTATGTGTAAGACCAGGATGTACTGGCCGGTGGTATTATAGATAGATAGTGCCGCGCTCCTATATGTTAGTGTATATAACTCTTATTTCTTAAGGTGCTTTTCGATGATAATCTAAAGCAATACATATATAAACTACAATATAGATAGCAGTTATGAATTGTTGATGAATCACTATACCTAGTGACTTAAACAGTTAATATGAATTTCAAAAACTAGCCTTCATGCAGGTGACTAATAACTATCAGTCCTAAAGTGATTGTGACTTGAGAGGTACAATTAAATACAAATCCATATAGTCTAAATTAGTGCCCCTCTGTTCTACTGTGATCACTCTATTCACATTGTGCAAAAACATATAAAATTGTGCACGTGCATATAATAAAATAAGTATATATAAAGTCTTTCAAAGTAAAGTGTGCAGGTGAATTCCTTGTTTCCTCTCGCCGAGTGCTAAATGGTCTCCCTATGTGCTCACCTCTATATTTGCCTGAATAAATCCAGGCAAATATGCTTTTTATCCTTCCAGGATAGATGGGATGGGATGATACTCTTGTGCTAGTTGTCCCAGAAGATAGATGTAGATTTAAATGGGTTCTCCTGTTCTCTCCTTTATCCCCTTGTCCAGGTGCTCATGGATGGATATCCTGACCATCTCTCTGAGGATCTCCCAAATCCCCTGCTGGGGTTGTCTCCTTCTCCAATCCTCCTTATACCAGCTCAAGGGGTGTTGGTCAATTGAAAAAGGGAAGAAAACAGACCATGGTGCCTTATCTTTGTGTATAAAGGAGATTTATTGCTGCCAATTAAGGTGTTGCACAATGGTATACAGCTCTTTTGTAATCCAGGTCAGCATAGATGACAATCTACAGGAATACTCTGCCTCTGCCCCTGCAGTGCTGTCTGCCTCCGTCTGTACTACGATCACCGAGCCTCTCCAATGCAACGTCGTGACGTCAGAGCCCCTCCCCTACGCGTTGCGTCACAGGGTCACGTGACTTCATCAGGGGAAATGATTGGCCGGTGGTGCTTTCCAGTTCACCAAAAGGTAGAGCGGCACTAGTACTGGCAGTCTGCTGCATATGAGAGTCATCAAAATTTACCAGCAACTGCTAGCAGAGATCAGGCCTGATTCTGCGAACATTGCGGTTTTTTGTGCAATGTATCAAGTGACAGTGACCTACTGACACTGCACTTATTGGGGGTGAAGGGGGGGTAAGCTTAGGGTGCTGGCAGGTCCCGGGGCTGATCCCTCTAATGCTGCGTTTTTGGGGACACTATATTAAAGTGAATGCTGGTATAGTGCTGATCTGATCAAAAATATTGATTCGTTCAGATACTATACTAGCAATGGAGGTTTATTGCGTATGTGAGCGTGTTCCTAGCAATCAAGGGGTTAAATGTGATTATTGGTGTACTGACGGGCAATCTGACGCTATCTGGGAGGGGTGCGAAAACTGCGGGAGCGCAAATCACTTTCATATGTACGTAATTTGGCGCACCCGTGCCACCCTGTAGCAGTATTTCTACTATAGGGTGGTGCGGAAGTAGTTAAACATGTCCAGTAAAAAAAATTTTAAAAATCAAATTTCGTCATAAATTTAAACCAAAATGTATTCTGCTACATGTCTTTGCTAAAAAAAAATTCCAATATGTGTAAATGAATTGGTTTACTGCACACTTTCAAGCCACTGCAGGTTTGACTTTGAGCTCCCTACTTTCTAAATCCCTTGTCTTGCTTGCAGTGTCTTCCAAGCACTCAGTTGCCACTGCAAGCTGCTCTTTTAGCAAGTTTCGTTCTATCTCTGCCTTTTTCCTCTTTTCAGATTCAATATGTTGAGCATGCAGGAAGTTCAAACCAAACACAGCTACTGCCCACACCTCTCCCTTACTGAACCCAAAACTTTTAAGAGTAAAATCTGAGATAAAATCAGAGACTTTATCCTCCTCTCTGTTCAAAGGAGACACATACCTAGCAAGTTCCTTTGCAACAGAGACCCGCTGATTGTCTCTGGCCCAGGTAGACAGGTTGCACTCCTCCAGGACACCAGACACTTCTGCAACTTTACTTTTCCTAAGCAGGGTAATCAACATCTCTACTCAGCACAAGCAACAGAAAACACCACAGAAAAAAAACAGACTTGCTTCAATTGGGCATCAGCGCAAATCCGGCCACGAGCCCCCAATTGTTTTGCTTGGTTTATCCATTGTGCATTACTAAACAGAAAAGCTGCACATACAACCTCAGGATACACAAATCATAACAAAATATGTTTACAACATGCACAAGCTGACTATCTATGTATGTGATAGCCATACACTAAAACAGTTACTTAACTTGGATCACTCTTATGATAGAGTTGTCTACTAGGATTCGGGACCTTCCAGACTGCTTCCTATTTGTCCAAAGTCCCCACATCAACTGTTTCTTCTTCTCATTGTCCAGAACAGCTGTTGCTTCATTTTCTTCCAGAACAACTCCTTATTTTTCCTCAGAACAAGTCTGTCATGGTTGTCCAAAGTCCTAATCCCCTCCCCCATTTCCTATTACATCATATCCTCTTGCCTGACTTCACAAAAAATGAACCAAATGTGTTTGTTAGCATATCAAGAGGGAGGCTTAGCTTCTAAAACAGCACATGTAACTTAAAATCACATATATAAAAAAAACACCACGTATCCATAGCAACACACCTACTCAGAGCCCAGACTTAAAAGAGAAGTATGGGATTTTTTTTTTTAATCATACATACCTAGGTACCTGCAGACCAATGCTGCATCTGTCTAAGGGGGAGAACTCAGCAATCACATGATCGCTGATCAATGAGCTCTCACAGCCACTCTGAGCAGAGAGTCACCTCTGTCTGCCCTGCCCCCCCCCCCCCACTCACTGGAGCACTGGGCTGTGGAGGGGGGGGAAAGCAGGTGGCTGAGCCAGGTGCCACTCTAGACTCTGGGGTGGATCCCAACTTTAACATCTTCAGCTACAGGCAAAGCAGCGTGCCTGTATGTCGCTCTGGCTGTACTAACACAAGAGGGCGCTTCCACACAGGAATGAAAGTCATGTGATTGCTATGTAATCACATGATCACAATGTAAGTAAAGCTGTTATGAATCAATCTAATTCATAAGAGCTCTGCTTCTCTTCCTAGTGAGCTGTGAGTAGCCCTGTCAGGGCCTGGACTTGAACCTGGGACCTCTACTGTGTCAGGCAGTAACTCTTCTCACTGAGCTACCTGGGATGCTGGACAACACTCTGCCTGATCTATTGGACAATCCTGCCTTGTGCCTTGTTTTCTGATGAACCTTGAACTCCTTGCTCCTCCCATGAACTTCCTGATTTAAGCCATGTCTTTGCACTTCCTGGTTGCCAGATTATTGTGCCTTCTGCAGCCAGTATCTCGCTTTGTCTCTCCTGCTGCTGTCCATACCTTCGCTACCGACCTTTGGCTTGTTCCTTGACTATGATTCTGCCTCATCCCAACCTGCTACTGCTTATTACCGACCCTTGGCTCATTTACTGACTACGCTTCTGCTAGATCCCTACCTGCCATATCTGCTACTGGATCCTAGCTTGCTCACTTCCTGGTGGGGTGATCCTGAGAACTGCGACCTGGTACTAACACGCAGCAAAATCCATCTCAACCATCAGGAGCTCTGGTGAATACCAGTTAGTGCTTAGACCCCACACCTCAGGTGAGCCTGCGTCATTTCCCAGGGTGACCTGCTTGTTTACCTATTCTGTTGGTTGGTCTGCTACTATAGCTACTGGTCTCTGAACCTTACCCTCACACCGTGACAAGCCCACAGCTGTCAAATGATATATGGGGCCAATCACAGCAACCTGTACCGTGTGACCACTTACAGCCAATCATAGATCACTATCTTGAGCTGTCAAAAACTTAACTCATTGATGACAGTTCATGAATGAGTTAGATTCATGACAGCAAGCTTTGCATTGCAGGAGAAATGATCTTGCTTTCTCCTGCAAAGCAAAGTGTAAAAAACAAAAACCTGATCGCCCCCACCCCCTATTCTGATAAAGGTATTAAAAAAAAAATTAAATGTTTAAAAAAATAATAAAAAATACCATATTGAGAATTAAAAAAAAAAAAAAATTAAGGGTTTTTTTTTAACTACTTGCCAACCACTTACCCGCATTTTGCAGGTGAGCAGCAGCTCTTGGCAAAGCGACATAATCTTTAGTCACTTCCTGTTTGTGTGAACATGCCTGCGCACCCCGCTGCCCCCCCCCCCGGTTGGTCCAGGAAGAAAGGAGAGAACACGGCACTCAGTAAAAGCACTACATTTTCCACACGTGTTAGATTAGCACAATTAACCCGCTGATCGCCCCTATTAACCCTTTGATCACCCGTCACCCAGCCAGTGCCATTAGTACAGTGTCAGTATATAGAATTTTTCACTGATCACTGCATTCCTGCCACTAATGACATCAGATAACATCAGGGTCAGTAAGCTCCCCACCCAGACAGGGTCAGCTAGCATTTGATTGCCCGCACAGTATCGCACTCACGTTATAGGTCGCTGATCACCGCCATTACTAGTATAGTGTTTGTACAGATCAATATATTGATCATGAACAACTATACTAGTGCCTCCTTTGTATAGCGTCCCCAAAAATGCAGTGTTAGCAGGATCGTCCCCATTCACTGCCAGCACTAGCGTTTAGCCCCTTCGCTGTTTTACACAGAAGATTTGTACCAATTGATTGTGAACCAAGGCAATTTATATGCACAAAAATACATCGCCGCCCACCAAAATTCAGCTCTTGCCAATTTGCATAGAAACCTATCATGAATTTAAAACTTTTTTGGGACTTACATTGAACATGGACATTACAAAAAAGAATGAATTGCGGTCATATTGGTCCACATACTCGATTCATCATATGCCCATGTTCTCTGCCGTTACATATATGCCCAACATGGACCAGTAATGTACTGGTACATGGCTGGACTTTGAGTGGTTATACCGGGATGATGCCTGCAGCTACAGGCATCATCCCAGTATCGTTTTTTTAGCTGGCGGTCAGCTCTAATTTAAAAGCAATCCTAGTGGCCAATTAGTTGCTGAATTGTTTTTACGAGCAGCAAAAAGGGACAACCCCCCCCCCCCCCATGCTGCCTTCCACAGTTTTCTTGGGCTCTCCTGTCCCACAAGAGAATCTGAGAATACAGCTGGCAGATCCACTGGCTGACTATAGAGCTGATCAGAGACCAGAATGACTCCAATCATCTCTATAGTCTAAGAAATCGGAAGCTACGGGCATTTCATCACATTTTGCAGGATATAAACAGCGCCATTTGTGAATTGGGAAAGCACCTGATCACACCGATCTTGGTGAGATCAGATGATGTAAGGGCAGAGGAGATATCTAGAGTCTAATAGACCCCAGATTTCTCAAAAAAGAATACCTGTCAATGCCTATTGCAGTCAAAGGGATATTTACATTCCCTGTGATAGCAATAAAAGTGATCAAAAAAAAAAAAGAAAGGGACTGTGTAAAAATAATTTAAAAAATCAAAATAATAAAAAAAAAATCACCCTTGTCCCACTCCGCGCATGCACCTGCGTGCACAAGCATTGACCCTGTGACGGTATGTAAACAGCGGTTGCACCATGCATGTGAGGTATCACCATGAACGTCAGATCGAGGGCAGTAATTCTAGCACTAGACCTCGTGTGTAAATATAAATTGGAGGTCTATCCATAATAAAAATGTATGTACTTTGTTGCCATTGCACTGGCATGCACAATTATAAAGCATGTTTGGTATCTATTTACTCGGCGTAACATCATATTTTATATTTTATCAAACAATTGGGCAATATATTGTTTTTTGTACATTAAAATTCTAAAAAAGTGTATTTTTTCCAAAAGATTTCCGTTTGAAAAATCGCTGCGCAAATACTGTGTGACATGAAAAAATTTCAACACCCATCGTTTTATTCTCTAGGGCCTCTGCTTCAAAAAAATATATAATGTTTGGGGGTTCAAAGTAATTTTCTAGCAAAAAAAACTGTTTTTTCATGTGAACAAAAAGTGTCAGAAAAGGATTATTCTCCAAGAGTGGGTGATGTGTGGCATAAGACTCTAATGTTGGCCCTGAAATGCCAGGATAGTAGAAGCACCCCCTCCAAATGACCCGTTTGGAAAGAAGACACTCCAAGGTATTTGCTAAGAGGCATGATGAGTATTTTACAGATCTCATTTATTGCCACATGCTTTTCGATAACGAAGAAAGAAAACAAAAATGTATTCTTTCTCTTTTTTTTCTTTTTCAAAACCCTGTGACAAAAATGATATCTGTAAAATACTCACCATGCCTCTTATCACATTCCTTGGGTGTCTACTTTCCAAAAAGGGGTCATTTGGGGGTGGTGTTTGTACTATCCTTGTGGTGGTTTGTCAATCTCTCCTCTGTAAGCCTTCCTACCCCTCTTGGATTATGAATGACTCCCTGCTTTCGCTGAAGGAGGTTCAGGCAGATCTTCTGCGCAAATCCCAAGAATACTTTCAACTTAACTCAGGTTCTGTCTCCTCTTCAGTGACGCTGTGGGAAGCTTACAAGGCTGTCCTCAATTTAAACAATCACCGACCCCTTCTAACCGTAGGTTGTTGGATCATGCCTGCTTGGAATTGGACCTTTGTTTGACAGACGACGCCAAACGCTTTTTGCGATGGACGCGCCAGAAGTGGTACAGTAAAGCAAACAAACCGGATTCTATGTTAGTACGTAGGCTCTGCTCCTTCACTCACCATCATAAGATGATCTCTCTACGAACTCACCATAATGTTCTAACTAGTAATCCTGTAGCGGTTTTGGAGGAATTCCAGCATTGCCTTGCAAAACTTTACATGGACCCCACGTGGGCTGATCCCCAGGCTATTTCCGATTTCTTGTCTCGCCTGTCTTTGCCCACTTTTACTCAGGCCCATAAAGACTTGATGGACCGTGATATTCAAATATCAGAAGTCTTGCATTGCATTGCTGATTTGAAGTAGAGCAAGCGCCCAGGCCCAGGTGGATACATGGCTTTGTATTACAAGAAATTAGCTGATGTGCTTGCTCCTCACCTCGCCACTATGTTCAACATGGTGAAGAGTGGTTCGGCTTTTTCCCCCAATTTGCTGACTGCTAATGTGGTTATGATCCCCAAAACCTGATCGTGGTCATTCTTCTTGAGTGAAATATAGGCCAATTTCGCTTATTAACATTGACATGAAAATTCAAACTAAAATTTTAGCCACTACTTGAATTCCTTTCTTTCTCAGCTGATCAAAAAGGATCAGGTGATCGCCATCAGACAAGTTCTGCAGTTGCAACATCTGGCTCATATTTGCAAAATAATTATGCTGCTCTTAGCCTTGGACATCAACAAGGCTTTTGACATTTTATCCTGGCCTTACCTTATGTTGGTCCTTCACCATTTTGTTTTCGGTCCCTCATTCTTGCATTGGATTTCGTCGCTATATACGTGCCCCCAAGCAAAACTTAAATATTATGGATTCGAGTCTTCAACTTTCCAGATTGATAGGGGTACTAGACAGGGTTGCTTGCTTTCCCCTATACTATTCATTTTGGCTTTGGAACCCCTGGCAGAAGCTATTTGTATGCATCCTGATATTAATGGACTGGATGTTGCCGGCTATCAGCATAAGTTATCCCTGTTTGCTGACAATACAGTATATTGTTGTCAGTTACGAATCCAGGGATTACTCTGCCAAACCTACTCACGGTTTTGTATTACTTCTCTGCTCTTTCAGGCCTCATGTCAATCATGCCAAATCTAAGGCCATGTTGGTAACCCTTTTGCTGTTATTGTTGGCGACCCTGAAGCATTTGTTCCCTTTTCAATGGCTCTCGGCCTTGCCGTATTTGGGGATTAAGCTCACCCCATCTTATGAGGGACTTTATCAGGCTAAATTTCCCTCTGTTTTTAAGGATTTGACAGAGATGTTGTCCTCCTGGACTAATTTTTCCGCTTTCATGGTTCGGTAGAATTAATGCGATTCGTATGACTTATCTCCCTAAATTATTGAATGTGTTTCAAGTTTTATCGGTCCCTGTCCCTTCACATATATTGCGCATTCTTCAGTGGAAACTTCTGTCTTTTATCTTGGGCTCCACTCGACCTAGAATTAACAAACAGATTTTATTTCCCCCGTAAGACTGCAGGAGGGTTGTCCGTCCCGAATCTTCAGCCTTACTATTTAGCAGCTAATATTACTCCCCTAGCTCATCTTCACTCATCCCGCAATATCCCCTTGTGGGCTACTGTAGATCTGATGGATTCTCACCCAGTACCACTCTCTTCTTTGCCGTGGCTTCCTACTATTCATCGCTCATCACCTCTTAGCCCGACGTTGACGCACACACTTCGACTTCGGGATTTTATTAAAATATTTCACTGGTCTCATTTCTCCTCATCTGTCTTTGCTGTGTTTGCACCATAACCCATTATTTCCCCCCGGCCTTGACAATCCCGGACAGTTTACATGGTGGCTAGCTCATGGCTTCCACGATGTGCATCCTTTGAGAATCTGCGTTCTTCTTATGATATCCCATTGCGGGAGCACTTTGGCTACCTTCAACTTTGTCACTTTATCAATTACATTAATACATGTGCATTCGGGACCCTATAGGCTGATCCCCTTTGAAAATTTTTGCAGACATAGATCCCATGCCCCAGGCTTGATCTCTCTTGTTTACTCTGCAATTATTTCTTACAGAATGCCCCCGGCTCGCTCTTATCATCAGCAATGGCAATCAGAACTTGGGGGAAGTCTGTATCAGCAAGACTGGCAGATCATGACCCAGGCATTGTCTATATGTTTGAGGAATGTTATTATTTTAGAAAATGCCTATAAGGTCCTTTATAGATGGTATTACACGCCTGCCCATTTGGCTTGTTTTATCCTTGCATTTCCCCAATTTTGCTTCCGGGGTTGTCAACAAATAGGCACCATGGCCCATATTTGGTGCACATGCCCAAGGTTTGCAGACTGTGGATTAGGTTTTATGCCCTTCTTCGCACTATGTTTCACACAAACATTAAGCATAACCCATACGAAGCGTTACTATTTAAATCATTAGTGGGCCTTCTCCGTCCTGAGCGGCAGCTGGCATCGCATCTATTTATGGCTACCAAAACTAAAGATTGCAAGGGCTTGGAAGACCCCCCTCCTCAGCTTTGAAGCAGTCAAAAATCAGATGAATTTTATAATGGTTAATGAGAAACTGACGGCTATGTTGTTGGACACTCACCCGAAGTTTCTACAGATCTGGCATCACTGGCTTGATATAGCCCAACTGTCTAGATTTCATCAGACCCTTTTGTCGATATGAGACTTTTTTTGCTGCATCCCCTGGAACCCTTACTTTCTTTGTTCTTTGTCTGTTGTCCTTTCTTTCTTTCTTCGTTCCTTTCTTTCCCTTCCTCTTCTCTGTTCTGTTTGTCTTCATGTTATTTGCACTGATTGTAACCTTTTTTCTTTTTTTATATAAAAGAACTGTACCAGTAATTTTGTATCTATCTGTTGGACTTCCTTGGGAGTCCTGGATGTGGAATGCCAGTGTGCATCCGGCGAGGCTCTGTGTTCCACCTTTCCTGCCTTTTGTAGGCAGATCGTGTGTGCTGATCTTTGATCATTGTGTACTAATTCCTTGGTCTAATTGCCCGGCCTTTTTGCAAATTGTGATGATTAATTTTATCTCTTCATATGCTGCGCCTGTGTACTTAGTGTATTTCCCTGTCTAAACTTCAGTGCAGTTATACTACTATTCATCATAAAACTTGTAAGTTTTATTTTTTGTTAGTCAGTGCTCTTGTTTATGACTGTTACTCTGATGTTAGCTATTCTATAATAAAATCCATTGTAAAAGAAAACCTGGAGGTGGTCATTGGATTTTGGGGGGCCTGTATATAGCTAGGCTGCCAAAAAGTCTCTCACATGTGGTATCCCCATACTCGGGAAAAGTAGAAGAACGTGTTTTGGGGTGTTATTCCACATATACCCTTGGCATGCATGAGCAATATATCATTAACTTTGTGTTAGAAAAAAAAATTTGTGGCAAAAAAATAAAATGTTCCATGGACTCAACATGCCTCTCTGCAAAATCCTTGGAGTGACTACTTTCCAAAAAGGGGTAATTTGGGGGGGGGGGTTGTAATGCCCTGGCATTTTAGCACCTCAAAAAATGTGATAGGCAGTCAGAAAGTAAAAGCTACATAAATTCCAATATATATATGTATATATATATATATACCATAGTTTGTGGACGCTATAACTTTTACCCACACCAATTACTATACATGTGTTGAGATTTTTTTTTTTTTTTACCAAAACCAAAACTAAAACCAAAAGTGAAAAATTAAATTTTTTTAAAAACATTTTTAGTTTTTTTGTTTATACTGCAGAAAGTAAAAACCACAGAGGTGATCAAATACCACAGCAAAAAATGGCCTGATCATGAAGGGGGGTAAATCTTCTGGAGGGCGAGTGGTTAAAGCCCGCTGTCAGCTGAAAACGGGTCCACAGGAGATTTGGCTGTACTTCTCCTTTAAACCCCATTGACAATCTGTGGAATGACTTGAAGACTGCAGTCCACAAATGGTCACCATCAAATTTAACTGAACTTGAGCAGTTCTGCAAAAAAGAGTGGCAAATATTGCAAAGTCTAGATGTGAAAAGTTAGTAGAGACATATCCCAACAAACTTTAAGCTGTAATTAAGCAAAAGGTGGTTCAACAAAATACTGACACAATGGGGTGAACATTTTTCCAGCTCAGTGATTCTGTTTTTGAAATTTTTTCCTGACATGTTGGTTTTAATATCTTTCACTTGGATTTTATAAGTTGCACAGAGTAAATACATATGGATAAAACAAAACATGTGTCTGTCTTCATTTTAGGCAGCAATGCAACAAAATGTTATTATTTTAAAGGCGGTGATTCTTTTCTATACCAACTGTATATATTTTTAAGCAGAGGCTATAGAGAATAAAATTGTGGATGTTCCATATTTTTATGTCATGCGATAATTGCTCAGCAGTTTTTTAAACTAAATTTTTTTGGGGATGTAATGCACAAAAGCAAAATATAATGCCCAATTGTTTGGTAAAATATAAAAGATGGTGTTACGCCAAGTAAATAGATACCAAAAATTTCACACTTTAAAATTGAATACACCCATGGAACGGCACCAAACTATGGTACCTATAAATCTCCATAGGTAAGGCTTTAAAAGCCTTTACAGGTTTCCAGTTTAGAGTTACACAGGAGGACTGAGCTAGAATTTTTGCTTTAGCTCTGATGTTCACGATGATACCTCACGTGTGGTGCAATCACAGGTTACATATGCATATGGGGCTGACACATGCGTTCGCCTTTGCGTATGAGCACGGTAAGACTGGGGAGCCTTAAACATTTTTTTTTAAATTTCATCATTTTATTTTATTTACTTTTTTTAATACTAAACTTTTATTTTTTTTTATCAACTTCATTGCTATCACAATGGAAAAATTTACACAGCTTTTTATCAACTTTATTACTATCACAAGGGATAATCAAGGGATGAATTTACACAGCTTTTACTTTCTGACCTTCTTGAGGTGCTCAAAGCACAGTACAACCCCCCCCTACCAAATGACCACTTTTTGGAGAGTAGACACCCCAGGAATTTGCTGAGAGGCATTTTGAGCCCATGGAAGATTTTATTTTTTGTCACAAGTTTTTAAAAATGACAGAATTGTCACTTTAATAAGGCACATGCCATGGGTGTATGTGGAATTACACCCCAAACATATTGTCCTACTTCTCCTGAATATGAGGACACCATATATGTGAGATTTTTTTGGGGGGCCTAAAAAGTGGTAATTTGAGAGGGGGGTGTTTGTACTATCCTGGTATTTCAGGGCCTCCAAAACTGTGATAGGTAGTGAAGAAGTGAAGTGAGGAAATTATACCATTTGAAAGCCTGAAGGTGGCCATTGGTTTTCTGGCCCTGAAACGTAGCTAGGCTCCCAAAAAGTCTCACACATGCAGTATCCCCATACTCAAGAGAAGTAGCACAATGTGTTTTGGGGTGTAATTCAGCATATACCCATGGTATTTGTGAGAAATATCTCATTAAAGTAACATTTATGTAAAAAAAAAAAAAGTTTCATTTTACAAAAACTTGTATCAAAAAACAAAGTGCTCAATAGGCCTTCCAGCAAATACCTTGGGGTGTCTACTTTCCAAAAAGGGGTCATGTGGGGGTTGTTGTACTGTCCTGGCATTTTATGCCCAACATTAGATGCTTCTGCCCCACATCACTCTACTAACCACTGGAGCCCAAAGCATTTTCTGACACTTTTTTTGTTTACATGCTAGAAAATTACTTAAACCCCCCATACATTATATATTTTTTAAAGCAGAGGCCCTAGAGAATAAAATAGTGGGTGTTGCAAATTTTTATCTCACACGGTATTTGTGCAGCAATTTTTCAACTGCAATTTTCTGGGGAAAAAACCCAATATGAAACCCAATTGTTTGGTAGAATTTAAAAAAGATGATGTTAAACCGAGTAAATGGATACCAAACATGCCACACTCCAAAATTTTGCATGCTCGTACAAAGTCAACAAACTTTGTAATATTTATTATCCATTATCGACGATTTAAAAACCTTTACAGGTTACTACTTTAGATTTACACTGGAGGTCTAGTGCTATAATTACTGCCCTCGTTCTGACGTACATGGTGATAACTCACATGCATGCTGCGATCGATGTCATACCAACACGTGCGTTCCCTTTTGAGTGCGAGCACAGGGGGATGAGGCATTTAAATTTTTTTTTTTAAAGTTTTACACTGTCCTTTTTTATTTTTTTAGCACTTTTGATGTTATCACAAGGAATGTGGGACGGGAGAGCCCGAGAAAGGCGTGGAAGGTGGTGTAAAAGCAATTCAGTTGCTAACTAGCCATTAGGATTGCTTTTGCATGTAATCCAACCGCTGACTGAAAAAAAAAAAGTAATAGAATGATGCCTGCAGTTGCAAGCATTATCCTGGTATAACCACTCAAGGTCCAGTGATGTACCAGTACATTGCTGGTCCTTTTTGGGCATAAATGTAAAGTTCTTTTTTTTCATGCAGCCTGTGGGCTGAATGAAAAATAAGAAACTAACAGATTCTCCATTCACATCGATCGATGTGATGTGATGAAGACATCTCTGGCAGAAAAGTGTATAGTATGCCCACCATTAGAATCTCCTGCCCTACATCCACCCACTTCTAATGTTGGGCATACATGTAAGGTTCATTTGTTTTTGTTCAGCCTATAGAAACAGATTCCTCCATTCACAATCAATTCAATCAATGTGGAAGAAGAGATCTCTGCCAGAAAAAAAAATATGCCGAAGCATACAAACGATCCATCCACTGGCCACCACAGGCCACTTGTGTTTGGCCATATAGGTTCTTTTTTTTAACTGCGATTGAGAAATCTCAACCAGCAGCACTGCAAGTACTGACATTTATTACTCTGAGAGCAAGACTATGTGACTGTCAGAATAAACATATTAGTGCTGCAGCTGATTGGCATTCCTGCAAAGCAAAACATCAATGGTTAACAAACAACAGACAGTAACAATATAACATTAACGCAAATAAAAAAAATTTTAAATTGAAATTGGATCTGTGCCAGAAAAAATAAGGGGAAAAAATATTGCCAACTAGCATAGGAGCGATCCACCCCAATGACCACCTCAGGCCCCTCATGCTTGGGCATACATTTGTTTTTTTTTTTAACTAGTATGAGAAATCTCCTCCAGCAGCCGTGCAAGCACTGACATATATTCTGAGATCAACACCTTGTTTGCTGTCAGAATAAACATATCAGTGCTGCAGCTGATTGGCTTTCTTGTAAAGCAAATAACAATGGTTGACAATAAAACACAGTTACAATATAAATTTAATTCAATAAAACATAACAACTTTTTTAACTTATTTATATTTTTTAATTTTACTTTTTTAATAGTTTTTTTTTGTAACTTTTGTATAACTCAACTATAAACTTTCCAGCCTGTGAATTTTAGGGTCTCTCAAAATGCTAAAACTAATACTCCACTAGTGTATGGAAGCTATGGAAATAGTCAGAGGCCAGGTCGGCCAGGATAGAAGGGACAAAAAACTGGGTGTTGTGCCTAATTCACACATCTGCTGCAGACACAACAAACTCTACACATCACCAAGTGATACTGCAGTGCTGGTATGTAAAAAGACCAGGATGTACTAGGCCGATGGTGTTGGACAGCTCACCGAAAGGTAGTGCAGTGCTAGTACTGGCACTCTGCTGCATATAAAAATTATCATGCGTTTCTAGCACCTCAGCAACCTGAGAGCACAGGGTCGGGTATGGCTGACCTTAGCTGGGACCTCTTCTTCCATGTCTTGAGCTACCTGTCGGGGTGCCGCTGCTCTCTACAGGTTTGTATTCTGAGTAGGGTTCCCACATCATCCTTTTAAAACCAAACACATATTAATTGCACAGGCTCTGTGGCTGCGTAGTAAGGTGGGTAATTAAAACAGACTTAGTAACCTTATCTGCATTAAAATAAACCTCAGAAACATGTGTATTTAGACACGTGTTTGATTTTAAGGGATGTAGGTGGCAATCATAATTCTGAGGCCTGATTCTTTGTCTGTGAGGACTCCTCTTCACTCTCATCTGACATACTCAGATTCCTGTAGGCCTCCTCACTTAGTGTACCTTTCTTTGAAATTTTGTCCACTAAATTTAACAGGTACAGGTGACTTTATGTGAAAAAAAATTCTCCCGGCTGTTAGGGGCTGCCTGAATGCTACAAATAAAAAAGATCTGTATGCTTTTCCGGAAAATAAAGGGGGGACCTTTCCCAAACTGCAGTTTTTTTGTTTCAATGTATCAAAAAATGCCGTGATTACTTTGGGGGGGTGGGGGGGGGGCCCCAGGGGGTAAATTTCAAAGTGCTGGCAAGTGTTGGGGGTTTTTTTCCTGCTTTTTTGCTGCCTTTTTGAGGGCACCTTTTTTTTGGGGGAAATCAGTATTGTTTTGTTTTTTTCCCAAAATTCGGGTCCGTTCAGCCACTATTTCTTTTAATGGAGGTTTTAAAAGTGTGTCTCTTTAAAAGTGGGGTTTCTAGCAAAAACGAAAAGGGGGAAATGTGTTAGTGATAGTGTGTTGGGTTTAAACTGACACTATTGGGGGGGGACACTAATTGGGCACTTTAAAGGGTTTGGTGTTGTAACCCCGTGAAATAATACAGTGATCAGTGAAAAAAAAAATGCCGCCCCTGCCTGGGGTTTCAGAAACATGTAGTTTTTTTAAAGTTTCCGCACAGGGAGCAGTTTTCCTGCCAAAAAATCTATGTTATTTTGGTTGGCAAAAACGGTTAATTTTTTATTTTTGGCCTTTTACCCTTTGAATTTTTTTTATTAAAACAAATTTTTGTCTTTTTATTTTTTTTCCTTTTTTTTTTTTTTTTAAAAAAGTACCCCCTTAATTTATGGTTCCTTTTCCTTGTGTGTTAAGGGATAATTTTTTTTTCCCTACAAAAATACACACCCGCGTTTGGAAAAAACCCCAACACTCCCGACCACCAAAAAAAACTCTTTTTTGTATAAAATTAGCCTTTGCATTTCGATAAAGGGCATTGTGGGGCTTCGAAATGGATGTTTTGAAATTTTTGCATTTGAAAGTGACAAAAATTGTCTATTTATTTAGTGTCTGTGCTACTTTCAGGCCCTTCTAGAGGTTTTATGTGGGGTACCCCATTATCAAAGTCCCGCTGAGCTATTGTGACCTGGAGGGGGGGCCCCCCCCCCCCTGGACACAGTGACCCCGCGTTTATAGCCATTGGCCCGAACGCCTGAACGGATTTGTTTAGGGTTTATGGTTTTCCAGTATGCCCGTTTAAAAAAGAAAACCCGGGCAGGCTGCTGTTCACCAAAGGGCTGAATGTCGGGCCCGGGTTTTTGTTGACATTGCCCGTCCCAAAACCCCCTGTTCTCTTTTAAAGAGGACAGTACCTTTTTTTTTATAAAATGTACAAAATGTTTAGACTAGCCCCCATGACCCCCTTCTATTCTGAATCAAAAAAAGTACATCAAGTTTCTGACCCCCCAAGCCTTTTAAAGGAGCAGATTCTATGGTTTTTGCAGGCAGAGAGGGAAAACCCCAAAATTTACCCTAAAAAACCCATCAGAAGCTTTAGAGAAAAACTTAAGAAAACCCCTTGAGATGAAGTTCTCCAGCTTTCAAAAAAAAGAAAGA
>CATNWA010004037.1:0-17754 GCA_951230385.1 Staurois parvus | reverse complement strand
ATTTATGATTATTTATTTCTTCCCATTACTTGGTCCCTTAACAAGTGAGGCACATATGCAAAACTTGTTAATTCCTACAACCGTTTCACCCTTAATTGGATGTTAAATACCCTCAAGTTAAAGCTGACAGTCTGCAGTTAAACACATCTTGGTTGTTTCATTTCAAAAATCCATTGTGGTGGTGTATAGAGCCAAAAGAATGTTAGAATTGTGTCGAACGTCCCAAGATTTATGGACCTGACTGATATATATTATATATACACACAACACACTCACATATATATATATATATATATATACATATACATACACACACACACACACATACATATATATATATGATATATATAGTATATATATATATATATTATATATATATATATATATACAGCACACACACACACACATATATATATATATACACAACACACACATAGATATATATACACACACACATATATATATAACACACACACATACACACACTCACTATATTTGCCCAAAATATTGGGGCCAGCCCTCCAAGTCATTGGATTCAGGTGTTCCAATCACTTCCATGGCCACAGTATATAACATAAAGCACCTAGGCATGCAGACTGCTTCTACAAACATTTGTGAAAGAATGGGTCACTCTCAGGAGCTCAGTGAATTTAATGTGGTACAGAGATAGGTTGCCACCTGTGCAATAAGTCCATCCGTGAAATTTCCTTACTACTAAATATTCCACGATTAACTGTTAGTGGTATTCTAACAAAGTGGAAGCATCCGGAACAGCAGCAACTGAGCCAGAATGTGGTAGGCCACGCAAAATTACAGAAAAGGGTCAGCATATGCGATGAAGCGCATAAGTCGCCAACTGTCTGCAGAGTCATATAGCTAAAGACCTCCAAACTATGAGTGGCTTTCAGATTAGCAGAACAGTGCACAGAGAGCATCATGCATCATTTTACGTGGCCAAGCAGCTGCATTCAAGCCTTATATCACCAAGCGTCAGATGCAGTGGTGTAAAGCACACCGCCACTGGACTCTAAAGCAGTGGAGATGTGTTCTCTGGAGTGGCAAATCATGCTTCTCTATGTAGCAATCTTATAGATGTGTCTGGGTTTGGTGGTTGCCAGGAGAACAGTACTTGCCTGACTGCATTGTTCCAAGTGTAAAGTTTGGTGGAGGGGGGATTATGGTGGGGTGTTGTTTTTCAGGGGTTGGGCTTGGCCCCTTAGTTCCAGTGAAGGGAACTCTTAAGGCATCAGCATACCACACATTTTGGACAATTTTATGCTCCCAACTTTCTGGGAACAGTTTGGGGATGGCCCCTTTCTGTTGCAACACGAATGTGCACCAGTGCACAAAGAAAGGTCCATAAAGACATGAATGAGCGAGTTTGGGGTGGAAGAAGTTGACTGGCCTGCACAGAGTTCTGACCTCAACCCGATAGAACACCTTCGGGATGAATTAGGGGGGAGAGACTGCGAGTCAGGCCTTCTTGTCCAACATCCATGCCTGACCTCATAGAAAGCCCTTCTGGTAGAAATGGACAAGCATTCCCATAGACACACTCCTAAACCTTGTGGACAGCCTTCCCAGAAGAGTTGAAGCTGTTATAGCTGCAAAGGGTGGACCAACTCAATATTAAACCCTACGGACTAAGGCTGGGATGCCATTAAAGTTCATGTGCGTGTAAAGGCAGGTGTCCCAATACTTTTGGCAATATAGTGTGTGTGTATTATATATATATATATATATATATATAAATAATGCACACACAATGTGCTCAGCATAAATGAGTACACCCCCAACAGATTTGTCAGAAAACCTTTCCTTTCTTTTCAGAATCAACATTTTTTATGGGACACTATACTACAAAATACACTCACTAATGCGAGCTATTTTTTTTTTAATTTATATATTTATTAAATTTTTCATATTAATACAAATAATTCACATATAAATAGACATTTATAACATTCCTACATTTCCCCTTCTAAAAGCTCTTTTCTTTCCCAACCCACCCCACACCCTTTCCACCCCCCCCATCCCCCCCTCCTCCTCCTCTCCTTCCCCCTCTGCAGACTCTAACCCATTCTACTCTCTCGAGGCTTATTAACTTTTAGATAACGTCCTAATTTTATAGTTTTCTATATTTCTCTTTCAATCCTGCTTTTTCCCACTTTTCCCATCTCATAAAGTATACTCCCATCCTATCTTCCTGCATATGGTAAGATTTTTCCATTCACATATAGCACCAATCTGGTTTACTCTATTAATCCAGTCTCTTCCTCCTTCGGTACCTCAGATTTCTGCCAAAAACTTGGGTATCAGACCTTTTCGCCGCATTTAGTAACCATACGCCTGACTCTTTGTATTTATTTACTGATGTCCACATTTATGTAGGAGGCACGTCGTTGGGTCTAACCCTATGTCAATTCCGTTATTTCTTCAATCAATTTGACTATTATCTTCACAAAAAACTTTTCGGACATTTCCCACCATATGTGAAACACCGTGCCTATCTCTCCACATCCTCTCCAACACATTTTTGAATTTTTCCCCATTCATCTTTGCTCAAACACTCGGTGTAATGTGCCATCGTGTCACACACTTATAATTACTCTCAACCTCTCTCATACTAACGTTCTCGTGTATCAATCTAAATATCTTTCTCTGTTTTATCCTCATCGAACACTACTTCCATATCCCTTTCCTAATTTGTTATAAAAATTAACTTTGTGTTTGTGTCTAATTCTGTGAGTATTCTATAAATTTTCGAAATACCGTGCTTCCCATCCCTTCGTGTTTCTAACAACCTTTCAAACATATTCCACACTCCTGTTTAATCTCAAGGGTTTCGGGAGATTTCCAATAAAACATTTCAATTGATGGTATTTCCACTCGTCTATTCTAGTGAAGATATCTCCCTTTTTCTCTATTAATTCTTTAAGTGGTCTCTCAATTCCCCCTCCACCAAAACATCTCTCAGTTGGATATCCCCTTTTCTAATCCATCTCCCTGATATCTTATCCTTTCCCGGGGGGAAAGTACTCAGTATTTGTAAGAGGCATTAATATAGAATTAAATTCCCATTTCATATTTTTTTGTAAGTTATCCCATACCCTTAAGACATTTAAAGTGTAAATACTTGTGTGCTTTCCTTAATTCCTCTAAACTGTGCTGGAACCCATATCATCTGACTCAGTCTAATTCCACTTAGGTCATTTTCAATTGTTACCCAACTTTTCCCCTTCTGGTTAAATGTCCAGTCATATATTCTTGCTAAGACCACTGCTTTATAGTATCTCTTGACATCTGGCAGACCCATTCCCCCTTTCTCTTTAGTCCTACTTAATGTTTCATATGATATTCTAGGTTTTTTATTCTTCCATATATATCTTGTTAACATTTTTTTATTATCTTAAAAAAAGGCCTCTGGGATTTTAATTGGTACCATTTGAAATCTATACAATATTTTAGGTATAATTACCATTTTGACTAGATTTGTACGTCCTATCCAGGATGGGTTTCCTCCTTCTAATGTTTTTTAAATCTTCCCTGATCTCGTTTATCAAAGAAATATAGTTTAATCTATATAAATATTTAGATGAGACTGAGTTTTATTCCTAGGTATTTTATATCTTTTTCTCTCCATATAAAGGGGAAATCTTTTTGTAGTTTTTCTTTTTCATTCTTTGATATATTAATGTTCAAGATCTCTGTTTTCGTTGGATTGATTTTTAAATTTGATAATTCACCATACTCCTTCAGGATCCTCATTATATTTGGGAGTGTTATTCGGGGATTCCAACATAGAACAATAGGTCGTCTGCAAAAGCCGCTACTTTATGTTCTATAGTTTTCTATCTGAATTCCCTTTACCGCTCCACTGTTCCTTATTATTGACAACAGAGGTTCGAGTGACAACACACATATAATAAAGGGGACAGTGGGCAGCCCTGTCTTGTTCCATTAGACATTCCAATGGGTTCTGATCTCTCCCCCCATTTACCGTGATGATTGCAGTAGGCTCCCTATATAATTTACTTATCCACTCACGCATTCTATCACCTATCCCCAGCGCTTTTAACCTCCTTAGCGGTATTCCCGAGTGTAGCTCGGGGTAACATTTCAGTACCAAAAGCGGTAACCCCGAGCTACACTCGGGAATACCATGTGGCGCTGCTCCGGCATGTGTTCTTCACTTACCTTACCCTGCGCTCCCACGATGTGTCCCCTGCAGCGTCCCCGGCCATCTCCTCCGGCCGATGCCGGCATCCGGCTTCTGTGTCCTGTCCCTGTGACGTCGGGACGTACGGGCGCCGCCGCCGCCGCGGCGGCGGGAAATTTAAAAATTTTAAAAAATGTCATTTTTTTTTTTTTACATTTTACATAGTAAAACATTGCTGTCTCAACCAATTTCACATACATTTTGTCCCTAGTGCTTTGTCCTGTGCCCTGCCTGCATTTTTACTGTTCTTTCTGCCTGGAAACTGAGAAACGTCCATGGCATCCAAAAAGTGTCCCTTTAGGTCAAAAGCGGTTTTAGACCAGCTAGAGAACAGCGATAGTAAATCAGAACCACTTGCAGAATTGAGTGATAATGATTCGTGGGGAAATTCATCATCAGACACTGAAAACGATTTTGCGACTGAGCTCAGCGATGTGCGAACTTGGCGCTATATTTCAAATTTCAGTGTTTTTGGTTTGATTATATTATTGAATTAAATTTTTTTATTTTTATATTATTTTTTATGATTATTTATTAAATTATAATTTATGATTTTGTGTTTCAAATTTTATCATACCCGGGATGTTTACTAGACTCTTGTTCGGACAGATTTCAGTGAGTTATTCCTAAATATTACAGGCCTACAATTAAAAAAATACATATTTCCATGCAAAAAAATGGTACCGCTTTCAGCACCAAAAATCTGAAATAATCATACCGCCAGGGAGGTTAAGTTGTCCATCATAAAGCCCCAGTCCACTCTATCAAATGCCTTCTCTGCATCAATTGACAAGAGCACCACCGGGGCTTTCCCTTTTCTACTTTTCTGAATAAGCATCAGGGTTCTCAAGCCGTTATCTCTACCCTCTCTCCCTGGTACGAAGCCCACCTGATCTCCATGGATCCAATCAGGCATTAGATCTTTCAACCTGTTTGCTAGAACCTTTGCGTACAGTTTGGTATCTGTGTTCAATAATGAAATTGGTCTATAGCTGGAGCACTGAGATGGATCTTTTCCCTCCTTGTGAATAAGTACTACATGGGCCTGTAAAGATTCTCTCCTCACCTCCATCCCACCTCCCAGAGCATTCATATACTTCTCCAGCTTGGGTAACAGTACTAGAGATGAGCGAATTATTCAAAAATTCGATTCGACTGATTCGGCGAATTCGTGAAAAAATTTTGATTCGAGTCGAATATATTCGCTGCGAATTTAACTTATAAAAGGGTGTTTCTAGGCTTCAGAGAGCCTTTATATTAGTGCAGAACACTGTACCTTTAATTTAAATGCCCTTGGAGTCTGCTGGGGAAGAGAAATAATACTATCAGTCAGTATGACATGCAGATGAGTGCCGTTGATCTTAGAATCACCGCACACTTCACTCATTTGGGCAGTCACGGGGCCAAAACCAGAGTGTGGAGCCACAGTGTGGCGGTGGAGGCAGCAGCAATGGGAGGCCATACAGCACCCTATGACAAAATGGAACCCACCAGCAGTGTGAGGAGACCTGAAAGTGGCACATGGCAGAGTGTGGCGATGGAGACAGCAGCAATGGGAGGCCGTACAGGGACCCATGAGACACTCTGGACCTGGCAGCAGCATGAGGAGGCGGTACGGGGGCCCATGGCAGATTACGGGCCTGGCAGCAGCAATGGGAGGCCGTACAGGGACCCATGACACACTCTGGACCTGGCAGCAGCATGAGGAGGCGGTACAGGGGCCCATGACAGATTACGGGCCTGGCAGCAGCATGAGGAGTCGGTACGGGGGGCCCATGACACACTCTGGACCTGGCAGCAGCATGAGGAGGCGGTACAGGGGCACATGACAGATTACGAGCCTGGCAGCAGCAACTTGGACAGGAGGACGTTCAGCTTCTGCACCGTCGGGTGCGTGCTCGCAAACTGTTGTCTCTTGGAAACGGATTCCAAGAAAGACTGCTGACGGAATCCGTGAAAGGAGTAGCAGGAGAAAGGAGCATCTGAACGAGCGGAATATGCCAACAAGCGACAACAGGGGCCCATGACAGATTACGGGCCTGGCAGCAGCATGAGGAGTCAGTACGGGGGCCCATGGCAGATTACGGGCCTGGCAGCAGCAATGGGAGGCCATACAGCACCCTATGACAAAATGGAAACCCACCAGCAGTGTGAGGAGACCTGAAAGTGGCACATGGCAGAGTGTGGCGATGGAGACAGCAGCAATGGGAGGCTACAGGGACCCATGAGACACTGTGGACCTGGCAGCAGCATGAGGAGGCGGTACAGGGGCCCATGGCAGATTAAGGCCTGGCAGCAGCAATGGGAGGCCCGTAATCTGCCAGCACCCTATGACAAAATGGAACCCTGAGCTGGGGCAGGCAGAACCGCCGTATCTTTATCACGGTTTTCCCAGGCCACCGAAATGGCGACGCTGCATATGCTGACGCAAACGCTGTAGTCCCAACATGGGCCCCCTGGCCACGCTTGACTTTCTGGCCACATAGTCGACATACGGCTACGTTTACTTCCTCGGGAGGCTTGACGAAAAATTGCCACACATGCCAGAGTAGGAAAGTTTGCCCCCGCTACTCCTCACTGGCTGACTGCTACTTCCTCTGTGCACACCGGCACACTACTGGCCGTGGTGGTAGGCTGCAGTGGAGCTGGTGCACTCCATGGCCGTTTGCCTCCACTGATACTGCTGCGACCCTGCTGCCTCCTGGCAGCAGCAATGGGGAGGAGGAGGCGGTACAGGGGCCCATGGCAGATTAGGGGCCTGGCAGCAGCAATGGGAGGCCCGTAATCTGCCAGCACCCTATGACAAAAAATGGAACACACCAGCAGTGTGAGGAGACCTGAAAGTGGCACATGGCAGAGTGTGGCGATGGAGACAGCAGCAATGGGAGGCCGTACAGGGACCCATGAGAGACTCTGGACCTGGCAGCAGCATGAGGAGGCGGTACGGGGGCCCATGGCAGATTACGGGTCTGGCAGCAGCAATGGGAGGCCCGTAATCTGCCAGCACCCTATGACAAAAAATGGAACACACACAGCAGTGTGAGGAGACCTGAAAGTGGCACATGGCAGAGTGTGGCGATGGAGACAGCAGCAATGGGAGGCCGTACAGGGACCCATGAGACACTGTGGACCTGGCAGCAGCATGAGGAGGCGGTACGGGGGCCCATGGCAGATTACGGGTCTGGCAGCAGCAATGGGAGGCCCGTAATCTGCCAGCACCCTATGACAAAAAATGGAACACACACCAGCAGTGTGAGGAGACCTGAAAGTGGCACATGGCAGAGTGTGGCGATGGAGACAGCAGCAATGGGAGGCCGTACAGGGACCCATGAGACACTGTGGACCTGGCAGCAGCATGAGGAGGCGGTACAGGGGCCCATGGCAGATTTAGGGGCCTGGCAGCAGCAATGGGAGGCCCGTAATCTGCCAGCACCTATGACAAAAAATGGAACACACCAGCAGTGTGAGGAGACCTGAAAGTGGCACATGGCAGAGTGTGGCGATGGAGACAGCAGCAATGGGAGGCCGTACAGGGACCCATGAGACACTCTGGACCTGGCAGCAGCATGAGGAGGCGGTACAGGGGCCCATGGCAGATTACGGGCCTGGCAGCAGCAATGGGAGGCCCGTAATCTGCCAGCACCCTATGACAAAAAATGGAACACACCAGCAGTGTGAGGAGACCTGAAAGTGGCACATGGCAGAGTGTGGCGATGGAGACAGCAGCAATGGGAGGCCGTACAGGGACCCATGAGACACTCTGGACCTGGCAGCAGCATGAAGAGGCGGTACAGGGGCCCATGGCAGATTACGGGCCTGGCAGCAGCAATGGAGGCCCGTAATCTGCCAGCACCCTATGACAAAAAATGGAACACACCAGCAGTGTGAGGAGACCTGAAAGTGGCACATGGCAGAGTGTGGCGATGGAGACAGCAGCAATGGGAGGCCGTACAGGGACCCATGAGAGACTCTGACCTGGCAGCAGCATGAGGAGGCGGTACAGGGGCCCATGGCAGATTACGGGCCTGGCAGCAGCAATGGGAGGCCCGTAATCTGCCAGCACCCTATGACAAAAAATGGAACACACCAGCAGTGTGTGAGAGACCTGAAAGTGGCACATGGCAGAGTGTGGCGATGGAGACAGCAGCAATGGGAGGCCGTACAGGGACCCATGAGAGACTCTGGACCTGGCAGCAGCATGAGGAGGCGGTACAGGGGCCCATGGCAGATTAGGGGCCTGGGCAGCAATGGGAGGCCCGTAATCTGCCAGCACCCTATGACAAAAAATGGAACACACCAGCAGTGTGAGGAGACCTGAAAGTGGCACATGGCATGACACACCCATGTGGACCTGGACAGCAGCAGCATGAGGAGGCGCGTACAGGGGCCCCATGGCAGATTAGGGGGCCTGGCAGCAGCTATGGGAGGCCCGTAATCTGCCAGCACCCTATGACAAAAAATGGAACACACCAGCAGTGTGTGAGGAGACCTGAAAGTGGCACATGGCAGAGTGTGGCGATGGAGACAGCAGCAATGGGAGGCCGTACAGGGACCCATGAGAGACTCTGGACCTGGCAGCAGCATGAGGAGGCGGTACAGGGGCCCATGGCAGATTAGGGGCCTGGCAGCAGCTATGGGAGGCCCGTAATCTGCCAGCACCCTATGACAAAAAATGGAACACACCAGCAGTGTGAGGAGACCTGAAAGTGGCACATGTTTGGGGCATGATTCATGGCGGATTTAGTCAGTTGTGTCAGGAACTGGTGGTTTGAAATCCAGACTAATCCACGCCTGATTCATTTTCACAAACGTGAGTCTCTCCACACTTTGGGTGGACAGTCGTGTCCTCCGCGGAGTTACAATACCTCCTGCCGCACTAAACACGCGCTCCCGATGCCACGCTACTGGCCGGGCATGACAGCCTTTCAAGGGCAAATTCAGCTAGTTGGGGCCAAAGGTCAAGTTTCGTTGCCCAGTAGTCAAGGGGATTGTCTACCTCGGTTGGCAGGGTGCTGTCCAAGTAGGCCCAAGCCTGTTGTTTGAGGTCCTGCTCCAGGTCCACCTGATGCTGCTGCTGCTGCTGCGGCTGGTTAGTAGTTTCCTCACTGCGCTGGTGAAGAAAGCTACTCATCATCGACTGCAGACTGAGGCAGCCGCTGCTGGTGGAGCTGCCACTGCTCCTACCACCCCACCCCACCCCTCCCCTGCTGCCATGGCAGCGGAACGCGAGCGCACAGGGCCCACAGTGTCTGAGGATGGACGTTGGCGCACAAAGGCAGAGACCAACTGACTACATAGGTGGTTTTTATAGTACGTTATTTTGGCCTCCCTCTCAGCAGGTGTGAAAAAGGCCACCATTTTTGAACGGTAGCGAGGGTCCAACAAGGTGGACAGCCAAAAGTCATCCCTCTGTCTGATGGTTATTATTCGGCTGTCGCTACGCAAGCAACCGAGCATGCTATGGGCCATTTGTGCCAAGGAATGCGAGGGACTCCCTGCCTCCATCTCCACAGCATACTGCCACGGTGCGTCTGGGTCCTCTGTCTCCTCCTCCTCCTCCTCTACCAGATGCTCCTGCTCCTCCACTCCTGTCCGCTGAGTGGAAAAACCACCCATTTCACTCAATAATTCCTGAGCACAAATGTCCTCCTCTACCTCCTCCTCTTCTTCCCTGTCCTGCCCCCACAGGGGTCATGTGGCGTTGAGATCTGTGCGCCACGTCTACCGCACCCTGACCAGCCATTGTTAACAGCATTTGTTCCAGGACGTGCAACAGAGGAATGACGTCGTTCATCCCATAGTCCTGCCGACTCACGAATAGCGTGGCCTCCTCAAAGGGCCTGAGCAAGCGGCAGGTGTCACGCATGAGCTGCCAATGGCTGACATCGAAGTTACACAGGGGAGTACCTTTATCCGCTTGTAACATCAGGAAATCGGTGATGGCCTTTCGCTGTTCGTAAAGGCGGTCTAACATGTGTAGGGTTGAATTCCACCTTGTTGCAACGTCGCAGATCAGGCGATGCTGTGGAATTCCGTTCTGCCGCTGCAGCAGCTCAAGGAGGGTGTGCTTTGCGGTGTAGGAATGGCTGAAATGCATGCAAAGTTTACGTGACATTTTAAGATGTCTTGCAGTGGGATGGTGGATTTTAGGAACCGCTTGACAACCAGATTGAACACGTGAGCCATGCATGGCGCATGGCACAACCTTCCTTGACGCAGAGCAGACACCATGTTCTTTCCGTTGTCGGTCAACATGGTTCCGATTTTCAGTTTGCGCGGAGACAGCCATCTGTCGATTTCTCTGTTCATTACACTCAGAAGTTCCTCCCCTGTGTGACTACGTTCGCCAAGGCATACCAGGTGCAGCACAGCGTGACACCGTTGCGCCCTGCACATGTGATATGCCGGTCGGGTAATGGGACTTGGCACGGGGGTGGCGGCTGAGGACACGGCGGAAGAAGAGGTGGTAGAGGCGGACATCTTTTGTGGACCAAGGACGTGCAAACGTGGAGGCAAAAGCGGCGTGACCTGTCCAAGTTGCTGGTGCGGCTGTGCCGGCACCACGTTCACCCAGTGGGCCCGTAAATGACATGTACTGTCCCTGACCGTAGTTACAGCTCCACACGTCGGCGCTGCCGTGCACTTTGGCAGAGACCGACATGCTCAAAGACTGGCCCACCATCTCTTCTCTACATGTGAATGCAGGGCTGGCACTGCCTTTTTGGCGAAGAAATGACGGCTTGGCACTCTCCACCGCGGCGCGGCACAAGCCATCATTTCTCGGAAAGGTGCTGAGTCCACCACTTGGAAAGGGAGGGACTGCAGCACCAGCAACTTGGACAGGAGGACGTTCAGCTTTTGCACCGTCGGGTGCGTGCTCGCAAACTGTTGTCTCTTGGAAACGGATTCCAAGAAAGACTGCTGACGGAATCCGTGAAGAGGAGTAGCAGGAGAAGGAGCATCTGAACGAGCGGAAGATGCCAACGAGCGACAACTCCCCTCAGCAGAGGTGTTGGAGCCTTGACTGGCTGATAGAGGGCGATTGACGTCGGGTGACGGAGCAAGTAACGGAGCGGGTGATGGAGCGGGGGCTGGGGCAGGCAGAACCGCCGTATCTTTATCACGGTTTTCCCAGGCCACCAAATGGCGACGCTGCATATGCTGCCGCAACGCTGTAGTCCCAACATGGGCCCCCTGGCCACGCTTGACTTTCTGGCCACATAGTCGACATACGGCTACGTTTACTTCCTCGGGCGGCTTGACGAAAAATTGCCACACCGCCGAGTAGGAAACTTTGCCCCCGATACTCCTCACTGGCTGACTGCTACTTCCTCCGTGCACACCGGCACCACTACTGGCCGTGGTGGTAGGCTGCAGTGGAGCTGGTGCTGCTACTCCGTGGCCGTTTGCCTCCACTGACACTGCTGCGACCCTGCTGCCTCCTGGGCAACCCACCGACTGTTTTGCTCGCTGCCAAGCTGCCACCCTCTTCTCCTGATGATGCGGAAGCAATAGCCTGATGACGACGAGGCTGCCAAGTGCGATCAGCCTCATCATCATCAATTAGGGTCTCCGCCTCACTACTAGCCCCCTCGGCTGCGTGTGGGTCAGGAGACAGACCTGTCTCTAGACCGGCTACCGAGCCACTCTCCTCGCCACTACTTCTTCGCCTGGCTGCTGAAGAGGCGGATGTCTCCCCCCCCCCCCCCCCCCCCCAGTTCCTGACCGCCCTCTGTTAGCTCTTCCTCACTGTACAGTGGGGCTGAGCCCACAGCATGCGATACTTCGCTTGGTGAGGGAACACCAAAGGACAGGGGCAGGTAGAGGACACGTGATTTCAGTGGGCTTGCTCCCGGGCCATGCCAACTAACGGTTGTGTCTGACGTACCCACCGACCGTTGGCTGTAGGTGTCAGAGGTGACCTGGGAAGAGGAAGACGACCGAGCCAACCAATCGATGACGGCAGGGTTGTCGGTGGAGACACGACCGCTGGATGACACCGGGAGCAATGGCCTCTGGCTGCGACTAGTGCTGCCTCGACCCCTTCCTCTGCTGCCACGTCTGTCTGCTCCTCCTAAAACATTGCCTCCCTCTGCCACTCCTCTGCATGTTGTCTGACATACTCTTTAATTCAACGATTATGTGTCCCTGAGTAACAATTCTGTGTCCCCTGAGTAACAATTCTGTGTCCCTGAGTAACAATTCTGTGTCCCTGAGTAACAATTCTGTGTCTGTCCCTCAGTAACACTTCTGTGTCCCTCAGTAACAATTCTGTGTCCCTCAGTAACAATTCTGTGTCCCTCAGTAACAATTCTGTGTCCCTCAGTAACAATTCTGTGTCTGTCCCCGAGTAACAATTCTGTGTCCCCTCAGTAACAATTCTGTGTCTGTCCCTGAGTAACAATTCTGTGTCTGTGTCTGTGTTCCCTGAGTAACAATTCTGTGTCTGTCCCTCAGTAACAATTCTGTGTCCCTCAGTAACAATTCTGTGTCTGTCCCTGAGTAACAATTCTGTGTCTGTCCCTGAGTAACAATTCTGTGTCCCTCAGTAACAATTCTGTGTCCCTCAGTAACAATTCTGTGTCTGTCCCTGAGTAACAATTCTGTGTCTGTCCCTGAGTAACAATTCTGTGTCTGTCCCTGAGTAACAATTCTGTGTCTGTCCCTGAGTAACAATTCTGTGTCCCCTGAGTAACAATTTCTGTGGCCCTAAGTAACGTTTCTGTGGCCCTAAGTAACGTTTCTGTGGCCCTAAGTAACGTTTCTGTGGCCCTAAGTAACGATTCTGTGGCCCTAAGTAACGATTTCTGTGGCCCTAAGTAACGATTCTGTGGCCCTAAGTAACGATTCTGTGGCCCTAAGTAACGTTTCTGTGGCCCTAAGTAACGTTCTGTGGCCCTAAGTAAAGTTTCTGTGGCCCTAAGTAACGATTCTGTGGCCCTAAGTAACGTTTCTGTGGCCCTAAGTAACGTTTCTGTGGCCCTAAGTAACGTTTTCTCTGGGCCCTAAGTAACGTTTCTGTGTCCCTAAGTAACGTTTCTCTGGCCCTAAGTAACGTTTCTCTGGCCCTAAGTAACGTTTCTGTGTCCCTAACTCTCTCCCTCAATACAGACAGCTCTGCCTCTCTTGAATGACTGGAGGCAAATGGAGAATTCTAAAATGGCCGCCATTTATAGCTCGACCATTACACAGTGCTGGCTGGCTACTGATTGGCTAATGCGATCACGTCATGAATGAATGCATTATGGGTCAGCGCGCCTTGTCTGCGCGCCTTCCCAGACATCCCCGCTCCGTCGCCGCACATGTCGCCGCCATTTTAGGAAAAATTTCGATTCGCGCATCCGAAGTATGCTAATTTTCGGATTCGTCGCAAATCGAAATTTTCCTAATATTCGAAACGAATTCCACTTCGCCTAGTTCGATTCGCTCATCTCTAAACAGTACTTCACTAAATTTCTTATAGTACTTAACTGTATAACCATCCGGGCCTGGGCTTTTTCCTCCCCCTGTGCTTCTTAATGCTGTTTTAATTTCTTCCTGGGAAATTTCCACGTTTTATTTCTATCATCTCCTTTTTATTTGGTACTTGTAGTTCACCGTCTGATTCTTTTTTTCCCAAGCCCTCTGTTGTTAGGTGGCTACAGCTACTATTCATACCCATTGATAATCTAGGACTATTTCCCAGACTAAAATGTCCATTTCCCCTTTTGCGCTTGCGCCTTGGGCCCTTTCTGGCGTAATATTTCCTTGTGATGTAAAATTTATTTATCATACCTGTTTGAGACCCTTTGAGCCCTGTTCCCTTAGGACCTTTGTTCTTCATGTCCTCTAAATCTCTGATTTCTTCTCTTATTCTCAAGATGAAATTATATCAGTCCTTTAGTTTGTGAACCAGACAAGCCTGCTGTTTTCCCTTATATTTTTACTCTCCTAGGACACCTGGAGCTCTTCTCATCTTCTCTTTCTTAACCCAGGGAATCCTCCCCTCCTCTCCTTCACCCCTAGGTCTCCTATGTCACTCGGGGATCCCCCATACGATAAGCCCCAGCAGCTCTCACTCACCCTTCTTCTCCAAACAGTGGCTCCGAGCTTTAGATGTAGGGCTTTCGCAGCAGCTCAGTCCTAGGGGGATTCCTCTGGGTTTCCACTTTTCTTCTCCTGTTTTTTGTTCAAGGTCTTCCCAGGAAAGCAGGGTGGTTCTCTTTGCTCTATTGGGTCACCCAGACCCAGGATCGATCAGCTGGCCGGGGGTGTTTGAAACATCGTGTAAGCCGGCGGCTCCCTCTTACATCGGGACGCCGGCCGGTTTCTTCCTTCTCCCAGAGATCCTCCGGGGCTGGTCACGTGCTCCCACCACGTCACCTCGCCCCTCAGCCTCCCGGATCTCTCCCCCGTAAGGCGCCGGGCGGACCAGCGCAACACTGCCACCTCCGCCCTGGTCCCATCTCCGGCTCTCTCTCCTCTCCTCCGCCGACCGACAGACTCTGGTGAGTCAGATCCCAAGTCCTGCTCCAGAGGGTCACTGGGGGGAGGTCGAATAGCGGCGCTTAGCAGGGAGCTATTGCCGCACGCTCCCCACAGCCGCCATGTTCAGGCTCCTCCCCCCCGCTAATGCGAGCTATTGATTTCAAAAAAGATGCACACACAAAAAAAAGTATTTTTCCTAACAAATCATTAAAGAAGATCATGTTGCAAAAATGAATACGCCCCAACGAAAGTCTTAGGAGCAAAGCTAAAATTTTTGGCAACAAAATCCTAATTAGCAAGAATTCAACTACAGGTGAGTCTAATTATTCATTAAACAGGTGTCCAGCAGACAGTTGATTATTAGAGGGTGTTACTTAACAAATAAAACCCCTTCCGATTTCATGCTGTCAGCAATGGCACCACATGGAAGAGAAATGTCACAAGGCTGAGAATGAAAATAAGTTTTTCACACAAGGTGAAGGCTGCAAGAAGATCAGAAAAGCTTACTTATCAGAGTACTGTAGCAAAAGTGATTACAAAAATTTTGCAAAGATGGAACTGCATCCATCTCACAGAGACGTCCAGGCCATCCTCGGAAGTTAATTACCTCGACATGAGCCCGTCTTCTGATGAGAAAGGGTTGAAGAAAATCACCAAGCAAGTTCACTGCAGTTAGCTAAAGAAGTAGAAAGCCAAACTGGGGGTGATTGTTTCTTGTGACACAATAGAGCTTATGACATACATTGCAGAGGAATGACATGCATGGGTGTCATCCAGGAAGGTAGCCCACGCACAAAAAAGCCCACTTAGACTTTGCCAGGGCCCATGCTGAAAAAGAAGACTACTGGGACTTTGTACTCTAGAGTGATTAAACCAAGATGAATATTTTTGGAACTGATGGCTTCAAAACTGTATGGCATTGCAAAGGTGGTACAACAAAGAAAAATGCATTGTGCCTACAGTGAAACATGTGGTGGCAGTGTCTTTTTGTGGGGCTTTATGGGTGCTGCAGGTGTCGGGGAGCTGCATTTCAATGATGGTATCATGAATTCACAGATGTACTGCTCCTATATTGAAAGAGAAGATGCTACCATCACTCCATGCCCTTGGGTCTTCATGCACTTTTTCAACATGACAAAGATCCATCTAAGGCACTGGTTGCATTTTCTGAGAGAAGAACAGAGTGAAAAGGGGATTCAGTGGCCAGGTACCATGTTTTTGCTCCATAAGATGCACCTAACCATAAGACACACCTAGGTTTTAGAGGAGGAAAACAGAAAAAAAAAAATATTCTGAACCAAAACTACAGGACATAGTACAGGAGATAGTGACCAGAGGCTGCAGACATAGTACAGGAGATGACCAGAGCTGCTGCGGACATAGTACAGGAGATGACAGAGACTGCAGACATAGTACATAAGATGACCAGAGACTGCAGACATAGTACATAAGATGACCAGAGTACTGCAGACATAGTACAGGAAATGACCAGAGGCTGCGGACATAGTACAGGAGATGACCAAAGACTGCAGACATAGTACAGGGGATGACCAGAGAGGCTGCGGCCATAGTACAGGAGATGACCAGAAACTACAGCCATGTAGTACAGGAGATGACCAGAGGCTGCGGACATAGTACAGGAGGATGACCAGAGACTGCGGACATAGTTCAGGAGATGACCAGAGGACATAGTACAGGAGATGACCCAGAGACTGCAGACACAGTACAGGAGATGACAGAGGCTGCGGAACACAGTACAGGAGATGACCAGAGACTGCAGACACGTACAGGGGTGGATGGACCAGAGAGACTACAGACATATTTACAGGGATGTAAGAACAGAGTTTCTTTCAGCAATGCATAGATATAAAGGTTTGTGAAAATAACAGTTCAGGGTTTGGTATAACAGTCCACAGGCAGTCAATGGGGGGGGGGGGGGGGGGACGACATACCTGCCAGCCAGTGCGCTCAGCATCTTCTCTGAGGTCCGGGGGCGGGGCTCCCACTCACGCATCACAACTTCTACTACAGCAGCTCCCTCTTGAGCATACAGGCTGCATGGGGCGGGGTCAGTGGAGCTTCTGAACCTGGACCCGCCCCCTGGCCTGGTATTCTAACACCACGGTGGGGGATGACGAACCTGGTCATATATTTGCTCCATAGACGCACAGACATTTCCCCCAATTTTTGGGGAGGAAAAAAGTGCGTCTTATGGAGACGAAAAAATACGGTATGTGTAAGGGTATCCCCGGTCAGACGATGGCAAATAGAAGTGCACATGAACACAGAAATGCACGATCGTGCACACGCATGCACTTGTGCACACGCACGGTGAACATTGGCACCAGATGGACTATTTAAAAAACGTGCCTTTGCTGTGCTGAGTGCTGACTGGTCTTCAGTTCCCCCCCCATTTCCTGCTCATTCCTGTGTGATTTCCTTGTTGCTGAACCGGCTTGTATTCTGACCTGACTCTGATTACTCCCTGCTTGATACTGGTTCCTGACTCGGCTCTGCTCCTGACTTTGGCTTGCTTATGATATGGTACCTCGCTGTACCGCCCCGGTTGATGACCCCTGGCTATTCCTATGACATTGCTCCTGTCTCCCATCCCTGCTTCCTGCCATGCTATTGGTGACGCACGGCTGTGCGATCTACCATACCAGCTCTGCCTATTACTAACTCATCCTGAATCAGAGGTGCTTCATCAGTTCTTCCAAAGTCTCCAACTGCAAGAGCTGCAAACAAACATCTGCTGGGCGCTCTTGCTCCCCTGTCCTTCTAGACACCCTCTGTTCCCACCTCCAGTGGGGGTCAGGACTAGTGACACAAGTGAGGCCTCCGTCATTTCAGTTTCCAATCAGGTACGTGACCGTATGTCTTCTGATCTGACCCCAATCGAATAAAATTCTATGGGGAATTCTGAAGAGTCAGTTGTGCTTTACTCTCCATCAGCAATCCAGGCTCTAAAAAAGAGGTAATTCTTGAAGTAGGAAATAGATAGATGTTGCACGGACGTCGCACACTTGTTCATACCATGTCCTAGAAGGGACTTGGCGCTGTCTTAC
>CATNWA010004036.1:0-16256 GCA_951230385.1 Staurois parvus | reverse complement strand
TCAATCTCAAAATGACCATATTTTTTTCCTAATATGGTCCAGTTTCTCAGTTTAAACATTTGATATGTTTTCTAGTTTTTTATTATGAATAAAAATATGGGTTGATGAGATTTGCGAATCATTGTATTTTTTTGTTTTTTATGTAGATTTTACACAGCGACCCAATTGTTTTGGAATTGGGGTTCTAGACCATATTTAAAGCAGAGTTCTATCCCCCCTGGCAAAAAAAATTAAAAGTCAGCAGCTACAAATACTGAAGCTGCTGACTTTTAATATTAGGGCACTTACCTGTCCAGGGATCCAGCAGTGTCCTCACCCTGAGCCGACTCTTCAATCGGTTTTGAGGTGCTGGTGCCGCCATCTTGACTAAGGGAAACCGGCGGTGAAGAATGCAGCTTCACAGATGGTTTCCTACTGTGTATATGCGAATTGTGAATGGGCCACATTTCCTCTGGGACCTGTGAAATGTACCAGAGGGCTATGAGGGACTGGAACCTTCGGCTCAGTTCACCACGGCGAACTGAGCCGGAAGTGGGAGCGGGTACCTGTCAAAACCAGGGACTCACTCCTCCCCAAAAGGTGCTAAATGTGGTAGGTGATGGGGGGGGGGTAAGTAAATAAGCGGAGCTTCCACTTTTGTTTGGAACCCTGCTTTAATAAATGCAAATTTTTAGTTAAAAAATAAACTGAGCTTTATTTTAGTGCATACAAACACAATATATTGTCCATTATTTTTATAAAATATAAAAGACAAGGCTGTGATTAATAAATAGATATCAAACATGTCAAGCTTTAACCATGGAATATTTTACCCCCTTCATGACCAGCCATTTTTTTTTGCTATTTAGCACTGCGCTACTTTAAATGGTAATTTCTCAGTTATGCAATGCTGTACCCAGTTGACATTTATATAATTTTTTTCACACAAATAGAGATTTCTTTTGGTATTATTTGATCACCACTGGGGTTTTAATTTTTTGTGATATAAACGAACAAAGACCAAAAAGTTTTGAAAAAAAAAAAAAAAACAATATTTTTTAATTTCTGCTATAAAACATATCCAATAAAAAAAATTAAAAAAATAAAATTTCTTCCTAAATTTTGTCCAAAATGTATTCTGCTACATGTCCCCAATAAAAAATCCCCAATAAGTGTATATTGACTGGTTTGCGTCAAAGGTTTAGCGCCTACAAACGATGGTATGTATACTCGACTTTTTGTTTTTATTCTACTAGTGGCGGTGATCAGCGACTTGTAATGGGACTCTATGGAGAGAAAAAGCAGTCTAATAGCATTCAATTCCTCCCCCCCCCCCCCATTACACAGAGCAAAATTATATGCAGTTTGCTTACATGACCAGGGGACTAAAGATGGCTTGTAAGTCCCACTAAACCAATACCTACCCCCCATCCTTAACCTAAGTAACCACACTGACAATAAAAGGAGTTAATGGCCCAAAACCGGCCTTTCATTACAACCATCAATAAATAAAATGTTTTAAATAACAGAAAACACAGTATAAACATACGTTCTTTCAAGGTCCCAACAGGCATCAAGAAAAAACAAATATCTGCGTCCTGCTTAACTAGGCCTCCAGCCGCAACATCACCGACTCGGAGACACCACTGCAGATACCCCCACCAGAACAACTGGAAGCCGTACCTCAGACGGGTTCCTACAAAGTGCATCACTGACTCGGAGACACCACCGCAGATACCCCCACCAGAACAACTGGAAGCCGTACCTCAGACGGGTTCCTACAAAGTGCATCACTGACTCGGAGACACCACCGCAGATACCCCCACCAGAACAACTGGAAGCCGTACCTCAGACGGGTTCCTACAAAGTGCATCACCGACTCGGAGACACCACCGCAGATACCCCCACCAGAACAACTGGAAGCCGTACCTCAGACGGGTTCCTACAAAGTGCATCACCGACTCGGGAGACACCACCGCAGATACCCCCACCAGAACAACTGGAAGCCGTACCTCAGACGGGTTCCTACAAAATGCATCACCGACTCGGAGACACCACCGCAGATACCCCCACCAGAACAACTGGAAGCCGTACCTCAGACGGGTTCCTACAAAGTGCATCACCGATTCGGAGACACCACCGCAGATACCCCCACCAGAACAACTGGAAGCCGTACCTCCGACGGGTTCCTACAAAGTGCATCACCGACTCGGAGACACCACCGCAGATACCCCCACCAGAACAACTGAAAGCCGTACCTCAGACGGGTTCCTACAAAGTGCATCACCGATTCGGAGACACCACCGCAGATACCCCCACCAGAACAACTGGAAGCCGTACCTCAGACGGGTTCCTACAAAAGTGCATCACTGACTCGGAGACACCACCGCAGATACCCCCACCAGAACAACTGAAAGCCGTACCTCAGACGGGTTCCTACAAAGTGCATCACCGATTCGGAGACACCACCGCAGATACCCCCACCAGAACAACTGGAAGCCGTACCTCAGACGGGTTTCCTACAAAATGCCTTTTCTTGTGCCCACATTAACCAACAAGGACCAGCCGGACGTCCCCCAGCACCAATATGGCACAACCACCACCAAGACAACCCATAAAACAACGGGCGGCGGGCGGGAGGAAAAGTTTTGCGCTGTGAAAACTCTCTTCAGACTGAAAAAAACCTGCCACACACTGTAAGACCATCCCTCCTGGCTCCCCCCACTCCTTCCTTAACTATTTTAACTCCCCCTTATGCTAATGGGACTCTGCCCATCCCAACCCACTTTAACCCTTGTCATGCCGGCCCTTCGTTCAGGTCTTCTTTTCTTCTTACTCCGGGCCTTCCTTGAATAGCTCTCTGGCAATTTTTTTATAAATAACACCCCTATGTAGCTATCAAATCTGTTAGATTGTCCTACACCTCTTACACAACCCCTACACGGATGGATATTGTTTTTATGGGAAGTTATATGTATGTTTAACTGATTATTTTTTGTACATTCTTTCTTCTGGCTCTGTGTCTCTGGGGGAGTGGCAGTTGGTGTTTCACCTGCCTATATACTGTGTGCTAAAGGTTTCACACCTTGTCATCTCAGAAAGCAGGGAGGTGGAGTTAAGCCAGGAATCGAAACTTCTGTGTTTACTCAACTCTTGGTTGAATACAGCCTCTGATTTACATTTCATTTCTACTTCCTTCCCTTCAACAATGGCGGTTGCTGACCTGAGAGAGGAGCTGAACTGCTCTATCTGCTTGAATGTGTACGAAGACCTGTCATGCTGAGATGTGGACACAACTTCTGTTTCCACCTGTATAGGAACAGTACTGACAGCACAAGAAGGACCTGGAGGTTATTCCTGTCCTGAATGCAGAATGCAGTTTGAGGAGCGACCTGCACTACAGAGAAATATTGTTTTAAGGAAGATTGCAGAGCGTTTCCAGTCCACTCATCCTGAGGAGGAACCTGGTGGAATCTTGTGTACTTACTGCATTAATTCTTCAGTATGCGCTGTCAAGGCCTGTGTCCATTGTGAGGCTTCTCTGTGTGAGGGTCACGTCAAAGTGCACAATAAATCATCGGAACATGTGTTAATTGAACCCACTACTTATTTAGAGAAGAGAAAATGCTCCCAACACAAGAAGATCTTGGAGTATTATTGCTATGAGGACTCTGTCTGTATCTGTGTGTCCTGTAGAGTGGATGGACTACATAAGGGGCATCAGGTTGAGCTGATTGAAGATGCTTTTGAGAAGAAGAGAGACAAGTTGAGGAATGTTCTTGGGGAGTTGTCTTCACAGAAAGTGGAGGCCAGAAGAAGGATCCAGACTCTTCTGGGTCACAAGGACAAAGTGAAGAGGAAAGCAGCTACTTTTTAACAAGACAGTCACAAACCTGTTCAGGGATATCCATAAAAAAGTTGGATGCTCTTGAGAAGCGGATCCTTACTGAGGGCCACAGGCAAGAAGAGGAAGCTTCAAACTCCGTAACTGACCATATCCAGCATCTGGAAGCAGAAATAGATGAATTGTCCAATAAGATAATAATGGCTGAGAAACTGTACAACAAAATGGATTTACAAAATGTTTTAGAAGACAATGGGATAAATCAAGAGGGTCATGAAGACTTGAAAGGATCAACAAGAGAGGGAAACAATGTAAAAGATCTCCATGAAGGACCAACTTTAAAAACATTGGTGAAGGGTTTGTTTGATATTGTAAATCAAGTGAGGTTGGATACATTGCAGACTAATTCAGACGTTGTTCTAGACGTTGATACAGCTGGAAATACCGTGACTGTTTCTGAAGACTTAAAAACAGCATCTTACGCAGAAAAATATACTTACCCAACAACTCCAAGGAGATTTATTATTAATCAGGTTTTAAGTAAAACTAGTTTTTCATCAGGACAACATTACTGGGAAGTGGAGACAAGTAAAACAGGTAGATGGAGGATTGGGGTCGCTTATGCAAGTATAGACACCAAAGATAGGTGTTTTATTGGAAATAATAAGAAGTCTTGGTGTCTGCGAAGGTGTAATGACAAGTATTCTGTTGTGCATAATGAGAATGAGATCGGTGTAATGCAAACATTTTCCATCCTCAGTTTTTGGGGTATATCTTGATTATGAGGATGGCCGGCTCTCATTTTATGAACTGAGTGATCCGGCCAGACACATATACACCTTTCGCACCACTTTTACTGAACCCCTTCATGCTGCATTTGCAATATGTAACAGTTTTGTGAGAATTATGAATGTGGCAAACTGAAAGCTAATGAATAATTTCCAAAGTTCAGGTCTATTGATATTTCAATGGGGCAAATGTAAGACGACTGCCAATTAGGGATGAGTTTGGGTTCGGGCTGAACTTTGAAGAAAATTGTCAGTGCTGGCCCAACCAGTTGTGGATAGGACATTTTGAACCCCGCAGCTTCACGTACACAAAGAAGCTTGGGTGTGCATGACATCAACTACCTAATATGACCATATCAGGTCGGCACTGACAACTTTTAATCCAGGTTCAACCGAACCCAAGCTTATCCCTACTGCCAGTGCTGGGTAAAGCAACAGGTTCCCTTATACTGTATTTTTTTTTTTAAGTTTAGAGTAGGAAAGGATTAGACCCCCCTTTGTTCTTGTTTTTTTAGAAATGTCCTCTCTCTTTCTATTGGGTTTCCAGGACAGGAAATGAAAATAATCTCCCCAATGGAATACACACTTGATCTAAAACTAAAAAAAAAAAAAGTTTTATCTGCACAAAAACCTTAATTGTCTCATCCAGCTGCTTATTTTAGCCTTCTGTCCCTTCCAATCCAACAACCAAATGAAGTGGACTGACATAAGCTAAGATGAGATTGGGTATACATCTGCTTTAAACCCCTCGCCTACCGGGCACTTTTACCCCCTTCCTGCCCAGGCCAATGTCCAGCTTTCAGTCCTGTCGCACTTTGAATGACAATTGTGCAATCATGCAACATTGTGCCCATATGACATTTTTATCATTTCTTTTCACACAAATAGAGCTTTCTTTTGGTGGTATTTAATCTCCGTTGGGTATTTTATTTTTTGCACTACAAACAAGAAAAGAGCAAAAAATTTGAAAAAAAAAGTTTTTCTTTGTTTCTGTTATAAAATTTTGCAAACAGGTAATTTTTCTCCTTCACTGATGTGTGTTGATGAGGCTGCAACTGATAGGCAGCACTGATGGGCACTGATAGGCAGCACTGATGGGCACTGATGAGGTGCCACGGATAGGCAGCAATGATGGGCACTGATGGGCACCACTGATGGGCTCCATTGACTGACGGCACTGACTGGTGGCACTTACTGGTGGCACTGCTGGGCACTGATGGGCAGCAATGCTGGGTAGCACTGCTGGGTGGCACTGCTGGGCAGCACTGACGGGGGGCACTGCTGGGCACAGGTCAGTGGCATTGCTGGACATTGGTGGGTGGCACTGCTGGGCACTGGTGGGTGGCACTGCTGGACACCGGTTGGTGGCACTGTTGGGCACTTATCATCAGTGCCCTGATGATCAGTGGCGATCTGTTCTCTGACAATTGCTGGTTATTGGCAGTAATTTCCTCATGCTGTGACAGTGTGAGGAAAGCGCAGCTGATAACCGGCAACTGTATTTACTCGGTGATCAGCGTGTCATTGGACACAGCTGATAACGTTGTAAAAGGCCGCTGTGATTGGCCTTTTCCCACATCATGTGATCAGCTGTGTCCTTGGAGATCACCGGGTGCACGCCGCCAGGGGCACACGGGGGAGGGCACTTTCTGGGAGGACGCCATATGATGCCCTCCCAGGAATGGACAACCACACTGTAGCCGTCATTCGGCCATTCCTGAGAAAACTGAAAATTATCCCTTGCAGTGAGGCTGTTCCTGCACTCTAGGTAGAGGAGGGTTTAAACCCCTGTGGGTTTATTTTTTGCTGTGTCCCATTGAGGGGGGAGTTCCCTTCATTTCCTGTCTCGGAGACTCAGCAGGAAGTGAGAGGAAACCTCTGCAAAGTAAAGTGAAATTCCATCTTAGACTGTTGTCACCAGAATTGATGTCCCCATTTGAAAACCTCAACTCTGGCGATAGCTCATAATTTTGAATTTCCCATCAGTTTCTGTTTCAGTGACGATGGTCACCGGGACAAATAGAGTTTTCCCGGGGGGGAGGGGGGGGCAGGCAACAAAAACATTGTGATATACAAACACTTTAAATCTATATACTTACAACTTATTTTTGATATTTCCTTATGTGTAGGTACAATAATAACAAACACAGACACATAAAAGGAAAATAAAATAAATGCCGTAGGGTCCTTTTACATTTGTGCGGTGCACTAATGAAAGTGCATTAACAAGTGTTGTGTCCTACGTAATCAATGGGCTTCCAACGCAACAAAATGCCCCAGAATTTGGATGTGAAAGAAATTATTTTCTGTAATGCACGATATATAAAGAATGTTATAGAGTGATTCAAATGCAAATAACAGGATTTTTTACTTTATATTGTGGGTGAAAAAAAATTTTGGTTCAGTGAATTGTTATATTAGTATAGTATAGTATAGTAAGAAATACTGATGTTGAATTTTGGATGATGCTAAATTTAAACTTACTAGCAGTTTTCCATACACTAACAATGTGAAGCCAAACTCTAGCTCACATTTTATAATCATTTACAGCAAACAGCTTTATTTTCCACTTAGGATAAAGGTTTTGCATTAAAAAAAAAAAAAAAAAAATAATAATAATAATAATAAAAAAATAAAAATTATATATATATAATTTTTTAGAACAAACTAGGCTTTTTTTTGGTGTGTATTGTTCTGCACAATTATTCTATTTTTTTTTCAATCCATTGTAACAAAACTATAAATTCATTTTTATTCTACTTTGATTGCAGCTATTAAAAAAAATGATGGTTACTGTAGATAAAAAAAATATACATTTTGTTATACTGTAGCCTATTGTAAAATTACACTGAAATTGTGATTCTGGTACAAAGCTTTGCAAAGTTATTCTCAAGTGAAATAAAGGCTTTTTTTTCAGTGCTCCGCTTTCTTTAATGTGAAATAATAAAATAAAAAAACAAATGATAAAAACGATTAGAACAACAAAAAGACTTGTTTAAACATTAATGGTTCGAAAAATAGAAAAAAAAACCAGCAAGGAAATAATAGCTATGGGGAGGAGGGCAAGAAAAAAACAGGATATTTTTACAGGATATTTTTTATCATGAGAGGTAAAAGCAACTGATTTTTAGCTGAACAGCAATCTGCCCTGCATGGCATTCCTGCCCTTCCCTGATCTTTATTTAGAAGCCGGTCAAATGCAAAAGATATCAGTATCACATAGCTATCTACACTCCCACATTCCCTCCAACATTCCCTCCAACTTCAGACCGAATGTCTCCTGTGACAGAGGAATAGCTGGAAAGATGTTGCACTCCATAGAGAGCTAGAAACACTGGAAACCCAATTTCTTTTTTTTATTAGTAGGGAAAAAAATGTCCCCGTGTGCCATTAAATTTCAACTGATTGCTGATATTTACCATTCGATATATGGGAATCAAGTATTCAGTATCATATTGTTATATGTACATTTTGAGTGTATGATATTGTCACCATTGAAGGGGGAGGTGCATTGTAGCACCAGTTCAGTATTGGTACTTTTTTTTTCACAGGGAGGGTCTTCACAGCCCAGTACTTTTTACTTTGTATTTTGTTTGTGTCATCATTATTTATATTACCTGCACACGTCACCCTTTGCTCATACAATAAGGGAGATGTCTTGTAGTACAAACTGATTTCTCCTATGGAGATAGGAGTCTTCTTGCATCTTCACATTTATTAGTCCTCATGCACACGGGACATTTTTACAGCGGCTGTTTTTGGCTTTTGACTTTTTTTTTTACAGCTAGTAAACCCCCCCAGCATGTAATTTTTTGTGTCCATGCACACATAGACTGGAATCAGCATTTTTTGGCTGGTAAAAAATCCAGGACTCGTGGGTTTCTAGAGGAGTGTTTTAGCCGTAAAAACACTTTAACGCTTTAAAACGCTGAAAATGCGTTTTTTTGGACAATTTTTTACCAAAAAATTAAAAAAAAAAAACGCTAAAAAACACAAACAACGGAAAAATGCGGGAAAATGTGGGAAAACAAAAAACTACTCACCAGTATTGTCTGTGTTCTCATTTCAGCTTATTCTTTCCCCATTCCTGGCCTTTCATACATGCCCTGCACTGTGTCGCTGCATGAAGGCAGACATCTTGGTAGAGGCAGAGCTTTGCTTCCTCATGTCAGACCCTCCAGCATGGAGAACAGTGAGCAGCACAGTAGTGACAACACCAAATTTCACTCCAAATCTCCTAAAAACTAGCAGCCGGAGGCAGAAGTGCCTTAGATCCCACAATGTAAAGAGGTTACAGGAGATTAGCAGAGCTGAGATGTAACAAAGGATAAAAAAAAAGGTGGCAAAAACAAGCATTTTATTTTGTAAAATCACAACTGTTTATGATGCAAAGCACAACGAGCAAACTAAATGGCCTTTATTTTGGGTTTACATCAATGTTAACTTGCAAATGTCTACACATGATTAATTTTTTTATTTTTTATCTGGTTTTTAAAACATTTATTAAACATTTATAAAAAAATACTTTACAGAGTAACAATACATAGGATTCATTACAGACTGCTTAAGGCTAACGCTGTACATATAGCTGATTGTTTGTTTTTTTTTTTTGCTAAAGTTGCATGTCAGATGTGTGCTTCTAAAACACACTGACTTGCTTAAAGTGTACAAAGTGTGGCTTTCCTGTTTATTTTTGCTTGTTGTCTTGGTGTGCAGTAATATACTGAACACAATATAGGAGAGGAGGTCAAGTGGCTGGAATCTGTTGTGACAACAGCCAGTGAATGATGGGGAACAGGGGAAGCTATTTCTGCAGTATTCAGAACTATTTATTCTTATATATAAAAAAATAAAAAAAAGTTTTATATATACATATATATATATATATATATATATATATATATAGTCATAGATGTAAAACTGTATTATTTTTAATGTGTAAACATCATGTGATGTAAGTTCTATTCTAATAAATGCACCAATGTTTTCAACATTATCAGAAAAATAACTGAAAAATTCATACATTTAAAAAAAAAAATTATATATATATATATATATATATATATACACATACACACACACACACATACACGGTAGCAGGGGCGGACTGACCATTTGGAAACTTTGGAAACCAAGGCAAGTATGGTGAGACAAAACAGCCTTCAAGGACCATACACAAAGGACTAGTCTAGATATACTGGAGGACCTTGAGTCACCACATGGTATTCATGGCCAAGACAATAGAGCTTTTTAAGAATCATTTATACAACACTAGACTAGACTAGGGGTGGACTGACCATTTGGAAACTCGGGCTCTACCAGAGGGCCCAGGGTCAGTAGGGGGCCCCATGAGATGCCCCTGGTACCTTTTTCATAGGCTTTTTTGAGTGTGGGAAGGGCAACAGGGGCTCCATGATCCCCTATTGCCCGGGGGCCCCATGAGTTGTCAGTCCGCCCCTGCAAGGTAGTCATAGGTGTGATACTTTATTATTTTTAATTTGTAAACATCATGTGATGCAAGTTCTATTCTTATAATATGCGCCAATGTTGTCAACATTTTCAGAAAAATAACTGAAAAATTCTAAAATTTTCATTAAAATGTTTTTAATAATAATAATATTAAAAAAAATATATATATTTTATATATATATATATATATATATATATATATATAGTCACAGGTGTGATACTTTATTATTTTTCATTTGTAAACATCACATGTTGTAAGTTATATTCTAATAAATGCACCAATGCTGTCAACATTATCAGAAAAATAACAAAAAATTCTAAAATTTTCATAAAAAAAACAAAAAACACACACACTGTAAATAGATAGATAGATAGATAGATAGATATGAGATAGATAGATAGATAGATAGATAGATAGATAGATAGATAGATAGATAATAAGTATACTTATACTATAGCAGACTTGAAAAGTGAACACACAGTGATGCAGAAGTTTTAATGTGATGTTTCAATGAGGCACAAGATCGTCCTCTTCGAAATAAAACACCACTTTATCTTTTGGATGATATGTACCTTATACTCTGCTGAGGGCCTGGGCCCATTTTCTCTTGAATAATATATATATATATATATATATATATATATATACACATATACACACACACCTGAATATATTTATTTATTAGAATAAACATTTGAAGAGTTTCACATCCATAATAATACACAATATTTTTGTATTGAGCCCTTGAAATGTAAGTGCATACTGTTTTATTGTATTATTTACTTTTTAAAACTGATTTAGGAGGTGAGAATCAGTTATGGTGGGAGGCATTGACTTCCTCACTTGTCACACAACTCCGGGTGGGAGGGGAGACACTGGCATCTGAAACTCCCAGAAGAGGTTTATGGAGCCTACAATACTGGAAAGAAGTTAGGAAACAAAAGAGATGAGTATAATTCCTCTTCAGTTGCAGAGACCTGATGGTTTTAAATCTTTACAGACCCCAAAGGGTCTGTTTAACAAAGAAAGATCTGAAGCCTCCTCCACTCATCAATTTAATCTTTCCCACCGAGAACTAAATATGTAAATATTTTTCTAAGAAATTCCTTTTAATGTTTAGAAAGAATCCACCCAGACCACACAATTGGACTTCCTACCATTTACTGCAAAGAAGAAATAACAACAGTATACTGATAAGAGTTACTGAAGGAGAATGACCATTGTGGGAGTTGCCGGGATTGTCTTGGTCAGTTGGAGCGATGACTGTATGATTTCCCCCAGGTGTACAACTATAGGTCAGTTCAATATTTATTTGGGAAGATTTCACAGACTGCTTAGCATGATCGCAATAGGATTTGGTGGAGCACCCTCGAAGAGCTTCCTGGGTGTTGATGAAACCTGTAGGGGGAGGGATAATCTCTGGTTAGTTTGTACAGCTGAGACATATTGATTGTAGTCGAATCACAGCCCTGTTGTAGATTTTGGTTGCTAAGTTGGCACTGAAACCAAGTGAAAGATGCATTGCACCCTATGCACAATGTAATTTCCAGGACATCTTTGATTTTATTTAGTTTTTTATATAGCAATGTATACCAACATTCCTACAATATACTTTTGGAAACCTTTTAGAAAATGGGATTATAAATGGTATCATAGTATATTTGATAACATATTAATAAAGTATTTTTTTCAAATAAAACTGTAAATAATACTTTTTTTAAACTATATATATAAAAGACTGCAGGCACCATACTATACTCAAAGAGTGGTGTAGAAATTCTGAGTTGACTGAAGGAACCTTTAAATATAGACTGAGTTGTCTGCACCATACAATAACTGTTATACTGCAACCATGGACATTCCCCATGACCCTGGCCAGTCGTAAGCCACCACCTGGTGAAGGCTAATTTCTCAATATGTTTCTCAGAAAGCTTTGCTTCTTCAAGAGGAACATGGATGAAATGAGATTGTAGATATATCGGATGGGTAATCACCGAAGCACACTAAAATTCCCATGTCTTACAGGGACCATGAAGAGAAAAGAATCAAAAACTCTAGGACCAGGGGTGGAGTGACAACTCATGGGGCTCCCGGGCAATAGGGGATCATGGGGCCCCTGTGTCCTTGCCAAAACTCAAAAAAAGCCTATGAAAAAGGTACCAGGGGCATCTCATTGGGCCCCCTACTGACCTCGGGCTCTCGGGCAGTGCCCGAGTTTCCAAATGGTCAATCCGCCCCTGTCTAGGAGTGTTGTGGAAATTCTAAGCTGACTGAAGAAAGCATTCAATAAAAATAGAGTTGCCTGCACCATACAATATGTTTTAGACTCTAACCATCTGCATTCACCATGACCTTGACTGGCCATAAACCATCACTTGCAAAAGTATAGTAAGAAGGTGTCCAAATACTTATGGTGGAGGCTAATTTCTCAACATGTTTCTCAGAAAGCTTTGCTTCTTCAAGAGGAACATGGATGAAGTGAGATCAGAAATATATCAGATGGGTAATCACCAAAGCACACTAAAATTCCCACGTCTTACAGGGACCATAAAGAGAAAAGAATCAAAAACTCTAGGAGTGTTGTGGAAATTCTACGCTGACTGAAGAAAGCGATAATTAAAAATAGAGTTGTCTGCACCATACAATATATTTTAGATGCCCAGCATCTGCATTCACCATGACCTTGACTGGTCATAAACCATCACTTGCAAAAGTATAGTAAGAAGGTGCCCAAATACTTATGGTGAAGGCTAATTTCTCAACATGTTTCTCAAAAAGCTTTGTTTCTTCAGGCTCTACATGGATGGCGTGAGATCATAAATATACTGAATGGGTGATGACTACAATTCCTAGGCCCAAAAGTCTTATAGGGACCATAATGAAGAAAAAAAAAAAAAAATCAAAAACTCCAGGAGTGTTGCGGAAATTTGCGGAAAGTTGCCAGAAGAAACCATTAAAACAAGATTGATTTGGCTGCACCATACAATATGTATGATACATATTCCTACTATGTGCATTTATCATAACCTTGACTGGTTTTAAACCATCACTTGTACTAGCAAAGAAAAAAGGTGGCGGAATATTTATGGTGAAGGTTCATTTCTCAACATGATTCTCAAAAAGCTGAAGGCTCTTGGGTCAAGCAGAGACTTTTTTATGTGCCTGCCTCCAGGTTTTGGCATGCTCTTGTAAAGTGGCTAGTGTAGGCAGAGGTACCCCATCTTTCAGGAGAATCACTAGAGATAATGAGAGGTTCCAGAGGAGTAGGGAAAGCATAGAGCCTATGTCTACACTTCCTCAAGCTCCCGCTTGGGTAGGACCAGCCGCAATCCACCTCCCTCGCCAGGCGCTGCCTTCAGCTCAGACCTACTACCGCTACTCTCTATGCACTGACTGTGAATGGGTGTTCTCCCCGCCGGGTTGGTTTCACTGTTTCGCAAGTTTTTCAATGCATTAGTTTCTGCATCCTGGCCTTCTTCGTCTTTACTGCTGCCTCACCACAAAATATTATTCCCATATTACCAAAAAGTTCAGATTTGTATGCTATTACTCCTATTATGGGTTTTTTTTTAGGACCTTATGTGTCTCTATTGGGACTAGTAAGTTTCCTGTGGTGCATACATTATACTGCACGTTCCTGGGTTTCATTTTGCTACATAAATGTTATCTGATGTTCATCTGGATCACAAAGATAAAGTCAATATATCTATTTTGTATAACAATTTTTTTTTTTACCTGTGGTGACGGAAGTTTGGTAGAGGCACATGTCTTCTTTTCCGGTACATTCCATTACCTCCTCTGCAGAGCAGTGGGCTGAAGTTTCTGTCACACATGTGCCACAGAATAATCCATTGGCTTCTTTGTCATCTGCCGGTACTTTGGAAACAGCATGAAATAACCTCAGACTGGCATACGCCCAATCATTTTACAGTAAAGGCACCTACATAGAGTGTTAATGATTATTTTTGCAAATCAAGTCAAACGGTTTCTTACTTTTAGATAGAATAGGGAATGGTGAGAACCTCATCCAGCATTTTATTCTTACCTTTTTTTTACCGTCTGGGACATTTCCTACACTTCCTTTTCCTTGTGACCAAACAGGAAGTGAGAAGACATTTACCCAAAGTGAGAGATCAGCTCTTGGGCAGTTCTTATGAGAACTGGTGGAAGATCACCCTCTGTTCCTGTTCTGGTGACAGTGGTAAAATTTTGGATTCCTCACAATTAGTCAATGGTCCCTGGGACAAGAGAGGTTGGATATCTCCAAATGGGACAAAGACAGCATTAAAAAATCTGACTTCCCAGGCCTTACCTGTTTTTTCGGGGACTGCTGGGATGGCCATATTGGTAACTGTCAGTATTATTTTTACATGTATAGCAAAAGGTGCCAAAGTGCCTTCTAGTGCTATCCTACTTTTGTTGGTGGGTTGTTGCATTGTGTACTTACAGGTCACCCTCTCAAAGGGCATACGCCTAAAACTGGACTGCAAGAAGAATGTGGTGTACCTGATGTTACATTGACAAGTCTCCTGCTGGTGACACACCAAAAGTACCATTCACTTACCTCTATGGTATTGCTCCCTTGCTAGCCAAAAATGCTAGTCGGAGGGCATCAATGGGGAGGTCTATTGCTCTTCCAGCCAGCAAGGGAATGACTCAAAAAAAATAATATAGATAGTTTAACCCAGATTTGGTTTCCATAAAATGCATAGTTGCACACATACATGCACGGTTTTAGTTCTTGGACACTTTTATGGAAATAGGACCACTGTTGAGTTGGTTGACCACAGTTTTGATGTTTGTGGGCAGTGCTTATTGTTGGTCAAAATTTAGATTATTTTCAAGCGTCAACTACTCAGAAATTTAGGGACAGTTTCTGACCTCTATATGTTCAATGAGGTATTCATAATATTCAGGGTGAACTTAATCCCTAGACGCCGAGCTCACGCAAATACGAGGCCTCTCGGCATCTGGGCCTTGACGTCGAGCGGCCGCATATTTGCCCCCCTCTTTGTACCGTTCAGTGCTGATCACATGAGGGACTTCCATAGCTGTATAAAAACTATTAATGTCACCAGTGGACTAATAGATGACACATTAAGTGGCATTTTATTCACTTCTGTGATATTTCTGTGGGGAATTCACAAAAAACATCTGAAGTTATACTTAACCCCTGTGACGTCAACCATATGCAAATATGTGACCTGCTCGGCAGCTGGGCCTTGAGCGAGCGAGCGTGCATATCTCGCGTACCATTTTGTAAAACACATGTGTGCTGAGAGGCGCCACGCCCTGTGCGCTGCCAGCATCATATGTCAGGGTCTCACGCCAAATAGGTCCACATCTCCTCTTGCGGAAGCTTTTTTGGATCTTTTTCACGATCATTGTGACCGCCCTTACAGCGAGTCCACGTTGGTCACATGACCTTAAAGCCCCGCCCGCTCCCAGCTTCTGAAACTCTTTAAAGGGCCGGGAGGCGATGGCACAAAAGGGGTTAAAGGAGAATGTATGGCCCAAAGATATTTTGGCCATACTGTTCTATGGCTCACTGGAGTGGCACTTTGTTCAACATCCTGTGACCCGGTTTTCATTCCATCAGCTGTGCTGCCAGTCAAGGCCTTTCCAATTTTAAGAATTCCCAGCTTTCAAAGTTGAGAATCCCACCAAATGCTTGGACTGGCAGCAGGCTCGCCTCTGTGGTCGCTGAGGCCTAAGCAGCCACTCCTGCCCACGCCCCACACTCCCCGTGCCCCGTGGGGGTAGAGCCAGAGAAGGGATAAAAGTACCGGTTCTCGCAGAGAGACTGAGAGCTGAGTGATCAAAGGGTTTGTTTTTTCCAGTTCTTTGGGCTTCAGTCAGCAACGAACAGGTAAGTCGGATCAAAGCTGCATCCACCCGGTGAGTTGAATGTTTGTTTTTTTTAAAACCCCAACTTCTTTTTAAAATGAAAATATGGTCAAGCTCGAAAAGAAATAAAGAGCTTTAAAAAAAACCCTTTTAGTGACCTGTGTAGAGCTGCATGTGGAGCAATTCTCCCCAACGCAGAACTTAAAGTCAATGAATTAGTTCTCTAAAGCTCAGCTTCCCTTGCACCCAGAGAGTGGTGTATTTAGGGGGTTTGTGCTGCCCCTGGGAACACAAAATCGCCCCCCCACACAACCAGTGGGACCTGACA
>CATNWA010004035.1:0-16627 GCA_951230385.1 Staurois parvus | reverse complement strand
GGGGGGGGTTATTTCGGGGGGATTGGAATATGAATGTCTTTTTTTTATAAGATTCAAATAGGAAGAAAGAGGGAAAATGGTCATTTGTAGGAAATGTCCTGAAAACGTATTTCTCCATAATGATCCCAGTCTCAGATATTCATCCTGAAAATGTGATCAGTAAAGTCCTCGAACACGAATCACAGTATATGAATGTGTCCTGAGCAAAAGCCCAATAGACAACTGCATCTTTCAGTTTAGAGAGACAGAGAATCCTATGACGATAACACCTGAGACCCTCAACAGCATCCTCCTCCCCCCAATTTCCATCCCATACCAGAGTTCGTAGAAGCTCTTATGACAGATCATTCACACTGACCTCTACAGCTCCTCCTCCCAATGAGCCCTCCATCAAGAGTCAAGAATCCTATGACATCACACTGACCTGCAACAGGCGCTCGCCTCCCAATAGTCCCTCCAACCAATCTGAGAAGCCGATGACAACACTCTGACCATCACAGCTCCTCCTTCCCAATATCCCTCCAACCAGAGTCGAAGTATCTATGAACATCAACTGACCTCACAGCTCCTCCTCCCAATGTCCCATCCAAGCTCAAAGTCCGGAGATAATCCTAGTAACATCACTCTGACCTCGGCAGCTCCTCCCCCAATCTCCCTCCACGAGGCTAGAAATCACTTAAACATTCACACCTACCTCAACATCTCCTCCACCCAATGATCCCTCAACAGTAGTCGGATATCCATTTACGACTGACCCTCACGAGCTGCTCCTCTCTCCAATCCTCCAATCCAGAGTCCGAAGAATCCTAATGACATCACACAGACCTCTGCACTCCTCCTCCCATGTCCCTCCATTACCCATAGATCGGAAATCCATATACATCACACTGACCTCAACAGTCGCCTCCTCCCATATCCTCCAACCAAAGTCCAAGAATCCTATGACATCACACTGACCACGCGTGCCTACCTCCTCCCAAGAATAATCCCGCCAACCAGAAACCAGATCGAGAATCCTATACATCCACTGAACCTCTACAGCAGCCCTCTCCCAATGTCCCTCCAACCAGATCAATAAGCTATGATATCAAGACTGCCCATCACGAGCTCCTCCTGCCCTATTGCCCTCCACTCCAACCAGAGACAGAAGAATCACTATGACATCAGACTGTGACCTCAACAGCTCCGTCCTCCCAAGACCCTGCCAACCAGGGTACAAAGATGCCAATAAATATCACGACTACCTCACAAGCACCTTCTCCTAAATTCCCTCAATCTGGGAACTCACCCAGCCTATGACATAAACTGAGCTCACATGCTCTACTTTATCAATGTCCGCCAACCAGAATAAGAACAACCTATGACATCACGAACTGAACCTCACAACTCCTCCCCCCAATTGTCCCCCTCACCCATTGTCTGTTTTCACGCTCTGACTCTAATAATTGTAGACTGAGACCTGGGCATCTCTCCCTATGCAAAACAAGGACTAGGTAGTCTCTGCCCTTGATATTTGTTAAATAGACAGTTCACATTAATAAGGAAATGGCCTCCAACAATGATTTTTCACGAACCTATGTGGAGGTTCTGTGTAGGTAATTTTGATGTGTAAGCTCAGTGGTCGAAGCACTTTAGGAGAGTCCTTCCCTTTCTGAACTGTAGTTTTTAGGGCTTGTTGGCCCAGCCTGTATTATTGAACAAAACCTCCTAGCTTAAACTGGTATAATATTTGCCACCGGGGTTTGTTCCACCATCAAAACACAAAATGATGCCAAGCCACCTGGCTACTTTCATTCAGCAGGCATTTAGAACTCTGTAGGCACTTGGAAGGTCCATCTGAAAAGGGCCACAGGAGGTACCTCTGGTGGTTTCTATGTCCCTTCTTCCCCACTCCGCACCCCTGTCTCTCCAGCTGGGCCCTGTCAGGGATCCGATGGTGCATGACTCAGAAAATGTGTGGACCTTGACACAGGGAAGTAAAACAGGTTTCAGGAGAAAGGATATGAATTAATACAATTTATTATTAGCTGCCCAACAAATACAACGCACAGTAATAATATATCCAACCTTCCACTAATATCTTAGTAATGAGTGCTGGTAACACAAAGGCGCAGTCAGGGCTGGAGCAGGTGGAAGGGTTCAGGCCGGTCCATATGGTTACTGTTAAACGTCCGTCTGGGTTGGTTACCTCTAGCAAGTCCCTCTTAGGACAGGAGTCCCCAGGGCTTGAATGAGGAGTCGTCAGTCCGCAAGTCTGCTTATTCACCAGGGCCCCTGCATGATGGGGATGGACTTGGAGCATGCCAATGGAACCAGGTCGCAGCCCCTGAGTACACCTGCTCGTTTGGTAGAATGATCAGCCAGAGGTAAATGAAGGCTTAATGAAGCCTTGATGTGTAGAGGCAGAAGCGGTCTTCGTGTGAGCAGGGGATGGCTGTATCAGTGAATGATTGGATGGAATCATCTGGGTATGCGTCAGGCGTAGTCAAGGCAAGTGCCAGGTCATCAACGTCCGCGAGGCAGCGGAGGGTAGCCCGCAGGAGCACGGGCAGAGAATGGTCCAGGGTCACAAGCCGGTGTTCAGTAACTCACGGGCAACACCACGGTAAAGAGGAGGTTCAGGCAGAAGGTGATGGTCAGGCACGCCAGGGGTGTAAACAGGAGACGGTCATAAGGGTCAGGAACAATGCAGAGTCGTCAAAAGCAAATCAGATAGAAAGCAGAGGAACAGGAAACACAGATTCAGGGTACAGGGGCTACATGGGGAAACAACACCAAGGTCCCCAGACTACAGGTCTGGAGCCATTCCTTAAATACAAACCTCCTGCAATCAGCCCCAGGTGTTGGCTGACATGCAGGAGTGGCCGGGAGCTTCTCGGCTGCTGAGAGCACCCGCTGGTCAGCCCTGGTACTGCAGCCCACACGGCAAGGTGAGTCCACCACCAGTGCTGAGTCCATTCCTGACACATACATTTCAGTTGCAGAACCCTCATGTAGGGGGTTTTCATGACATCTCTGGCTCTCTGTGCTCTGAGGCTTTAGATTCCCACAGTCCTATGACTTGCCTAGTCATCACACGGCCTTCCCCAGTCCGTCCATGGCTCACTTAGCCATCTCCACTTCTTCAGTCCTATGGACAAGAAAATGAAGTTGTCCCTTGAGTGGAGTACGCCTGTCCTCCTAACCGGTGAACCCTGAACTATGCCAAGTCCTTCATTGTAAGGGGCCGTGGCACAACTGCACCCACAGCCGTGCTGGTCTCCTGCAAGACCTGGACACTGGGTTGGAGTTTTCTTCCCTCTCAAAACTCTACAAAGTCTCCAAACTCCGGAAATCCCAATCTTGGAATACTAAAACCTAGAAAAAAGTTGAAAACCCACCTTTCTGCATTCAGAATCAATATTTTCCGAACACTCTGCATTTGTTGTGAACCCTGTGTCATATCTTTTCACAGTGGCAGGGGACTCCCTCCGTCACAGTATAATATACAGTCCTAAAGACCTGCAAGACCTGGACACTGGGTTGGGTGAGATATCTCCAAAACTCCAGAACCCAATCTGGAAGTATCAAAAACAAACATTCTGCATGAAAGTTTGAAAAAAAAAATAGCTTTTGAAAGTATGAAAAACTTAACTTTCTGCTTTTATAAGAATCAGTGTTCTGGAGCTCAGCATTCTACATATAGTGGTCAGTCCGTGTGTCATGTCTACTTCCCTTTTCACACTGGTGTTCCTCGTCATAGTATATTATACCTCAGTCCTGAAGAGGGTTTTTAACAAAATGGAGACCTGAATGGTGATGTGAGGATTCTGTGAAAGTCATGTGACATTGCTTTTACTAGTAATAATAAAACACAAGACCTGACCGGAGATTAGGTGAGGAGGATTCTGGGAGGTTCACATTTGACATCACTTATCTCTATTAAGATAAAACACAGACCTGACCGGAGAGGTGAGCAGAGGATTCTGGGAGGTCACATGACATCACTCTTATCTCTATTAATAAAACACAGACCTGACCGGAGAGGTGAGGAGATTCTGGGAGGTCACATGACATCACTTATCTCTATTAATAAAACACAGACCTGACCGGGGGGAGAGGTGAGGAGGATTCTGGGAGGTCACACATGACATCACTCTTATCTCTATTAATAAAACAGAGACCTGACCAGGAGAGGTGAGGAGGATTCTGGGAGGTCGCATGACATCACTCTTATCTCTATTAATAAAACACAGACCTGACCGGAGAGAGGTGAGGAGGATTCTGGGAGGTCACAATGACATCACTCTTATCTCTATTAAATAAAACACAGACCTGACCGGAGAGGTGGGGAGAGGATTCTGGGAGATCACGTGACATCACTCCTATCTAATAAAACACAGACCTGACCGGAGAGGTGAGGAGGATTCTGGGAGGTCACATGACATCACTCTTGATCTCTATTAATAAAACACAGACCTGACCGGAGAGGTGAGGAGGATTCTGGGAATGTCATTTGACATCACTTGCTATCTCTGTTCATTTAACACAGTTTTGACCGGAGAGGTGAGACCCTGGGAGGTCACATGACATCACATTGCCATCCCACCTCCTATTTCAGAGTAAAACCTCAGGACAATATTGACCGTTGAAGAGGAGGATGAGAGTCTGGAGGTTCATGAGAGTTTTCTATTTCTCTAATAACAACGAGGATATGACCGGAGAGGTAATACCAGGATTCCCAACCAGAGGTGAGCCAATGTCCCGTGACATCACTCTTATCTCTGTTAATAAGGAACACAGGACATCTGACCGAGCATGAGGAGAGGAAGAAGATCATTCTGGGTAGGTCACGTTTGACATCACATGTATCTCTATAATAAAACACAGTTATACCTGTACCGGAGAGGTGGTGGAGGATCCTATGTGGATGTTCACGTGACATCAGCTCTGATTCTCTATTAATAAAACACAGACCTGACCCTAAGAGGTGAGGAGGATTCTGGGAGGTCACGTTTACATCACCCTTATCTCCATTAATAACACCTCTAGACCTGACCCTAGAGGTGAGGAGGATTCTGGGAGATCACTGAATCACTCTTATCTCTATAATAAAACACAGACCTTACCCGGACGAGGTGAGGAGGGAATCTGGGAATGTCATTTGCATTTCCTGCCCACTATTTGTTCATTTGCCAAGTTATTCTCTGTAACCCTGCCACATACTAACTAAACGCTACCCTATACCTCCACCTATACCTGTAAAATTCTTCCACATACCTGCCTATCTTATACTACCCTAACCTGTCAGTATACTACCACTCAGGAACAATATTGTTGTTGAAGAGGAAGGATGAGGAGTACTGGAGTGAGTGTCTCTTATACTTCAGTAAGGACACGAGGATATGATGGATCCAACCTAATACCCAGGAACCCACCAGAGAGATGATCCCCGTCCTCTGTATTCCCCGGGACCTCCACACAGGAAGGTACCCTCACACCATCCCTCACCATACATCTAGGTAGATGAAGAACTATTTAACCTGTACTTGTAGTTTGCACACACTTACAAGCCGTGATGTACTGTTATAAATAACTTTTTGTTATATTTTCAGAGTGGAATCCTAAGAGATGACTATGCATACCCCTAACCTGCCACTAACTTCTAATACAATTCCTGCCACTATACAACCCTAACCTGCCACTATACTTCTATAACCTGCCACTATACTACCCTAACCTGCCACTATACTACCACTATACCTGCCACTATACCCTGCCTACTATACTGCCACTATACTACCCTAACCTGCAACTATACTGCCACTATACTACCCTAACCTGTCACATACTATACTGCCACTAATACTACCCTAACCTGCCACTATACCTGCCACTATACTACCCTAAACCTGCCCCACTATACTTCTACTAAACTGTCACTATACCTGCCACTATACTGCCACTATACTACCCTAACCTGTCCACTATACTACCACTATACTACCCTAACCTGTCACTATACTTCTATAACATACCGCCACTATACTACCCTAACCTGTCACTATACTACTACTAAACCGGCCATCTAACCACTGTCACTATACTTCTATAACCTGCCACTATACTTCCCTAACCTGCCACTATACTACCCTAACCTGCCACTATTACTACCCTACCACCACTATACTACCCTAACCTGCCACTATGCTACCCTAAACTGCCACTAGCTACCCTAACCTCCACTATGCTACCCTAACCTGCCACTATGCTACCCTAACCTGTCACTATGCTACCCTAACCTGTCACTATACTACCCTAACCTGCCACTATACACCCCTATAACCTGTCACTATGCTTCCCATAACCTGTCACTATATCTACCCTAACCTGTCACTATACTACCCTAACCTGTCACTATACTACCCTAACCCCTATCGAAAACCTTCGCTATACTACCCTACTATACTACCCTAACCCTGTCACTATACTACTTCTCTATTATACTACCCTAACCTAGTCACTATACTACCACTATACTACCCTATCCTGTCACTATACTGCACGATACATAACCTGCCACTTTACTTCTATAACCTGTCACTATGACTACCCTAACTTGCCACTTTACTACCCTAACTGTCACTATACTGCCCACTATACTGCCCTAACCTGCCACTATACTACTATAACCTGCCCACTATTACTTCCCTATACCTGGCCACTATGCTACCCTAACCTGCCACTATACTACCCTAAAACCTGTCACTATACTACCTACTATACTGCCCTAACCTGTCCACTATACTACCCTAACCTGTCACTATGCTACCCGACCTGTCACTATACTACCACTATACTACCCCATAATCCTGCCACTATATCTACCCTATACCTGCCTATGGCTACTATACTGTCGTAACTGCCACTATACTGACCCTAACCTGTCACTATGCTACCCTAACCTGTCACTATGCTACCCTAACCTGCCACTATTTTACCCTAACTGCCACTATATACACCTTATACCTGTCACTATGCTACCCTAACCTGCCACTATACTTCTATAACCTGTCCACTGAATGATTCTACCCTAACCTGTCACTATTTTACCCTAACCTGTCACTATGCTACCCTAACCTGCCACTATAGCAACTCTAGGTTAACCTGTCACTATACTACCCTAAACCTGTCACTATACTACCGCTAACCTGTCAGTATACTATGCTACCCTAACCTGTCACTATACTTATCCTAAAACCTGTCACTTGTATACTATCCTAACCTGGTCAAACTATACTATCCTACTTGACCTGCCACTATACTACCCTAACCTGACCACTATACTATCCTAACTTGTCACTATACTTCTATAACCTGTCACTATACTACCCTAACCTGCCACTATACTGCCACTTATACTACCCTAACCTGCCATTATACCTGCCCTAACCTGTCACTATACTACCCACTATACTTCTATAACCTGTGTGGGGTTAGCTCAGGTGGGGGATCTCCTTCCCTGGGACAAAGGTAGACCGCACAGCAGGCTTTCATCAAAATCTGACTGGATGTCAGTTTTTTATTAAAAAAGGTTTGCAAGAAAATATCAAAATAAACAAAACATCAAAAATAAACCCTTGCCATCCAGGCACTAACTAAACAGCAGATGATTCCTCTCTCAGAGGTGAGGGGCTTCTCCCTGTCACCAAAACAAAAATAACAGCAAACCTTTTTCTTGCAGGTATAGTCCATACACACAGCTCTCTCAGAATACCTCTCTGAGTCCCAGGCCACGAGCAACTCCTTGCTCCAGCCCTGCCCTTTTTATACCACCTGTTGGTGGAGATCAGTGGAGTCCAAACTCTGGTCCGGAACCACCTGCTTAACTGTGGCCCCGAAAACCCGGAGTGGACTCCACCTAAACGGTCAGGTATGAGCATTATGCGAGGTGACACATAGCGTCCCTCTATCACCTCGCCGTTCATCCTGTCACATATCCCCCCCCCTCTGCTCAAGCCCCTGCGGCTGAACAACTGTCCCAACCAGACAATGGACCCGGGAGAGGGCATCCTACATTATTTTGCAGTTTCCCCGCTCTGTGTTCCACTGTGAATTTGAACACTTGTAGCGCGAGAAACCACCTTGTCACTCGACTTTTTTTTCTCCTTATTATCACACATCCATTTGAGCGGGGCGTGATCAGTAACCAACTTGAACGGTCTTCCTAACAGGTAATATTTCAGGGCCTCCAAGCCCATTTGATGGCCAAACATTCCTTCTCCCACAATGGCATAGTTTCTCTCATGTTTGTTGAGCTTTCTACTTAGGAAGACCACATGGATGCTCCTCCCCATCTCTGATTTGGGACAGTACCGCACCTAGTCCCACACGTCAGAGGCATCAGTCTGTACCACAAACTCTGTTGTGAAATCTGGCGTCACAAGCACAGGTTGAGCACAGAGAGCTTGTTTCAGCCTTGAAATGCGGTCTCCGCCTCAGGATTCCACTTAATCATGACTGACCCCCTACCTTTTGTCAGATCTGTCAGTGGGGCTGCAATGGTGGCAAAATTGGGGATAAACCGCCTGTAGTACCCCGTGATTCCAAGAAATGCCCGACTTGTTTTTTATTTACAGGTTGGGGCCACTTTTGAATTGCCTCAATTTTTATTGATCTGAGGCCTAATGAGACCTCGACCAATGATGTAGCCAAGATACTTGGCCTCCTCTAAGCCAATGGCACACTTTCTGGGGTTGGCGGTAAGACCTGCTTCCCCGCACAGCGAATCTACGACCGCTTGCAAAGGGACAAATGAGATTCCCAGTCGGGAACTGTGGATGAACGACATCGTCCAAGTAGGCAGCTGCATATTGGCGATGTGGTCTCAACGTCTTGTCCATCATCCTTTGGAATGATGCAGGAGCCCCCATGCAAACCAAACGCATCCGCTTATACTGAAAGGACCCCTCGGGGGTGGAGAATGCTGTCTTTTCTTTTGCAGCTTCCGTTAACGGAATCTGCCAATTAGCCTTTGGTCAGATCTAAGGTGGTTATGTACCGAGCCGTTCCCAACCTGTCAATGAGCTCATCCACCCGAGGCATCGGGTATAGCATCAAACTTAGACACACACTGTTCATTTTCCTGAAATCATTACAGAAACGAATGGTTCCATCTGGTTTTGGGACCCAGCACTATGGGACTCGACCACTCACTGTGAGATTCCTCAATCACTCCCAACTCTAACATGTCCTTTATTTCCTTTGCCACCCGCTTCCCGCCTGGCCTCGGGGGGATTCTATAGGGCTTGACATTTACGCGGACCCCGGGCTGGTAACTATGTTCATGCTGTATGACAGGTCGTCAGTCCCAGCGTAGGTGGGAGAAGAAATCTCCATTTTTTCCTCACAAACTCCTTAACATCATTTTGTTGGGCTACTGACAAGGTTTCCGTTATAGGTACCTGAGGGGCCACGGAACCACGTCCTTTTGGGGCTTGGTACTGCCAACAAACTTTCCCCTGTCTTTTTCCAAGGTTTTAAGAGATTCACATGATAGATTTGTTCTCATGTTTCCTTTTTCCTTCCAGGCTGGTAAACTTTAATAATTTACTTCCCCCACTTTCTCCCTAATTTCAAAGGGACCTTGCCACCTTTGCGAGGAATTTACTTTTCCACGGTGGGGGGGACTAGCACCAGCACTCAATCCCCAGGGTTGAAGGTACGGATCCTGGCACCCCGGTTATAAACCCTTCTCTGGACCTCCTGGGCTTGCTCCATGTGTATCCCGAACAAGTGGCATGACAGCGGAGATTCTATCCTGCATCTGTGGAGATATGCTCGATGACACTTCTATAGGGCGTGGTCTCTCCCTCCCAGGTTTCTTTTGCGACATCTAGCAATCCCCTGGGATGTCTACCATACAGTAATTCAAAAGGTGAATATCCTGTAGATGCCTGAGGTACTTCTCGTTATAGCAAACATGAGATATGGTAGCAAAAAATCCCAATTTCTCCCATCTTTGGCCCACCACCTTTTTTAACATATTCTTAAGGGTCTTGTTTTAAACCTTTCCCACAAGCCCATCGGTTTGGGGGTGGTAGACAACGAGGTACGGAGATGGGAGATTTTGAACAATTTGCATAACTCTTTCATAACTCTAGACATAAATGGCGTGCCCTGATCCGTTAATATCTCCTTTGGGATACCTACACGACGAATATACACCCGGACAAGCTCTTTTGCGATATTTTTAGCTGAGGTATTACGCAAAGGGATGGCTTCAGGATACCGGGTGGCATAGTCAAGTATAACCAGTATGTGCTGATGGCCCTGGGCAGACTTTAACTACTGGACCCCACTAGGTCCATGCCCACCGTTTCAAACGGTACTTCAATTATGGGTAGAGGTACTAGCGGACTGCGAAAATGGGGTGAGGGCGCAGAATATTGACATTCCGGCATGACTCACAATGTGCTTTGATGTCTCCATGTAAGCCTGGCCCAAAAGAATCTCTGGGTTATTCTCTCCTTTGTTTTCTCTACACCCAAGTGTCCACACCCATTATATGCCCATGGGCTAAATCTATACCATCCGGCGAAAGGGTTTGGGGACCACTAACTGTTCTATTCTAATCCACCTCCTCCCCTTGCTTTACCACTTGATACAGCAAGTTATTGTTAAGAGCCATGTAGGAAAAGAGACACCGGCTACATCATTTTCAACTGGTTCCCCATCAATCATCTTTAATGTTTTCACGGGCTCTATTAAGTGTGGAATCTTTCAGTTGTTCCGTACAAAAATCCTCTTTTCTGACCTCTAGGTCAGGCACCACATTCTGTCCACTCTCACTAGAGCCAGCGATCATCTCTTGTTCTATATCCTCACTGTCTGGGGTTGGATATCCAACTCCTCCTGCTCCCCAGCCATTACAGAGAAAGGAAAAAGATCTACACCTTCCTCGGATACACCAACAGTTTTCCCCTTCCACCTTGCCGTCAAAGGGGTCAGGAGTGAGTTCAGGAGTGTTTTCGGCGTTTCCCCAGCAGGGGAGAGCTCGGTCCTCCTGACTCCCCTCCTTAATCCCATAACTTCCAGAAATGGGGAAAATCTCTCTCCCCCACTATGGCTTCATGAAGCAGAGAGGCACCACCCCCACTGAATGGGTCACAGGGCCCCAGGGGTAGTACCAAATCTCCACCAGAGCATGTCTGGTAATTACGTGTATCACCATGAATACAAATAACCCCAATCAGTGCTAGGGTGTAAGCTGGCAGTGTTTACCAAATCACTCTTAACCAAGGTCACAACACTACCCGAGTCTAGCAGAGCAGTTACTGGCTTTTCATCAATGGCAATCACACACATTGCTTTTCCATGCGTTTCTGACATGCTGCAGTACATACCACCTGTGCAAAAAGAGACATGGGACGCGTTTTCCTAAATAAGCATTTTCACATTGCATAGGTTCATCATTTAAAGGACAGTTTGCAGCAATATGACCTAACGCATGACAACGATAACAGATTATATTTCAGTTGCTTAGACCTCTAAATGGCCTTTAGGGGACCTTCCTGACCTATTTGGCCAGTCCTCTAGGAGTCCTAAGCCTACAGTCTCATTATCTGACACAATAGTCTTAAATCATTTTTCCTGAGCCTTTGGCCATGGAACAGTCTTACCGGATCCATCCGGATAGTTTTCCACCCCTAGTGACCTTGGGGTACGCCCAGGTGAGTGCCAAAAGTCCTCAGCGGCTGCATATCTCTCCACCAGGTCCACCAGCTCATTTGCAGATTTAGGGTCTCCACGGCCGACCCACTTCCTCTAAAGTGGCAGGGAGTGCACGTAAATATTGGTCCATGACCACACGCTCCACAATCCTGAGGGCCTGACAATACCTCTGGCTGGAGCCACTTTTTGTGAGAGATGTATCAAATCGAACATCTGAGATCTGGGTGGTTTGTCAGCCCTGTAATGCCACTCTGATGCACCCGCTGAGCCACGGACTGCAAATGGTGACGCCCAGGCGTGCAAGGACCTCAGCCGTTCAGTTTCTCATAGTCCTGGGCATCCGCCCTGGTTCCAGTCATAATAGGCTTTTTGGGATTCACCCCCGTCAGAAATGGCGCAAGCAGTCCTGCCCATTGCTCCTTTTCCATCCTTTCCCGAACAGCAACCCTTTCAAAAGTTTTGTGGTAGGCCTCCACATCATCCGCAGGTGTCATCTTCTGCAAAAACATAGCTGGCCCCGGCCATTTTCTGCTCCACTGGCAGCGGATCTGCAGAATTCCTTCTTTAATTCCAATAGGTTGTTGGGCCACCTGCTTAAGGAGCTCTCGGTTCTCTTGTTGGGCTTCATGTTGTGCTTGTTGGGCTTCCGACAACTGGCGATTCGTCTCCCGTTGTGCTGCGTTGGCCTGCAGCAAGGCTCTTAAAATAAAACTTCCTCCATCTCCCACTTGCTCAGGAAGTTGCCCGCCAAATCCACCATATGTGGGGTTAGCTCAGGTGGGGGATCTCCTTCCTGGGAACAAAGTAGACCGCACAGCAGGCTTTCATCAAAATCTGACTGGATGTCAGTTTTTATTAAAAAGGTTTGCAAGAAAATATCAAAATAAAACAAAACATCAAAATAAACCCTTGCCATCCAGGAGCACTAACTAAACAGCAGATGATTCCTCTCTCAGAGGTGAAGGGCTTCTCCCTGTCACCTAAAACAAAATAACAGCAAACCGTTTTCTTGCAGGTATAGTCCATACACACAGCTCTCTCAGAATACCTCTCTGAGTCCCCAGGCCACGAGCCACTCCTTGCTCCACCCTGCCCTTTTTTATACCACCTGTTGGTGGAGATCAGTGGAGTCCAAACTCTGGTCCGTAAAAAACCGACCTGCTTAACTGTGGCCCCGAAAACCCGGAGTGGGACTCCACCTAAACGTCAGGTATGAGCATATAGCGAGGTGACACATAGCGTCCCTCTAATCACCTCGCCGTTCATCCTGTCACACGTGCCACTATACTACCCTAACCTGTCCACTATAATAACCCTAACCTGCCACTATACTTACCCTCTATAACCTGCCACTATACTTCTATAACCTGCCACTATATCTACCCTAACCTGTCGCTATACTGCCACTATACTAACTAGCCCTAACCTGTCGCACTAATACTGCCACTATACTACCCTAACCTGCCACTATACTGGCCACTATACTACCCTAACCTGTCACTATACTGCCACTAAATACTACCCTAACCTGCCACTATACTACCCTAACCTGCACTATACTTCTATAACCTGTCACTATACTTCTATAACCCTGCCACTATGCTACCCTAACCTGCCACAATGCTACCACTAACCTGCCACTATGCTACCCTAACCTGCCACTGATACTACCCTAACCTGTCCACTTAATACTACCATAAACCTGTCACTATATACTACCCTAACCTGCCACTAATCTACCATAACCTGTCACTATACTACCACCTAACTGCCCACTACCTACCCTATACCTGTCACTATGCACCCTAACCTGTCACTATACTACCACTATACTACCCAAGAGACTAATAACCACTAAACTACCATACCTGGCCACTATACTGCCCTATTGCTACCCTAACCTGTCACTATTAACTGCCACTATACTGACCCTAACCTGTCACTCTACTGCCACTAACACTGCCACTAATACTCACTATATACCTGCCACTATACTACCATAACCTGCCACTATACTTCTAAAACCACCTGCCACTATGCTAACCCTAACCTGTCCACTAAAATACTACCAAAACCTGCACTATACTAACCCTATAACCTGCACTATGCTACCCTAAACCTGCCAACTATACTACCCTATACCTGCCACTATACCTAGCCACTATACTGGCCCTAACCTGTCACTATACTACCACTAACCTGCAACTACCTACCACTATAAACTACCACACATGCTGCCCTAACCTGCCACTATACTACCCTAACCTGTCACTATACTACCCTAACCTGTCACTTATACTACCCTAACCATACCATACTATAAACCTGTCAACTATACTGCCACTATAAGCTACCCTAAAACCTGCCACTATACTACCCATCTACCCCTGTCAAACTTCTAAACCTGACACTAAAGCTACCCTAACCTTCACTATACTACAACTATGCTACCCTAAGAAACCTGTCACTATGGCTACCCTACCTGTCACTATACTACCACTATACTACCCAACCCTGTCTACTAGTGCTACCCTAACCTGTCACTATCACTACCACTCATACTGTGCCCCAACCTTGCCCACTTATACCTACCACTATACCTGCCACTATACCTGTCACCGTAATACCTACCACTAATACTAACCACTAATTCCTGTCACTAGAGCTAACCCTAACCTTTCCACAATACTACCACTTAAGCAAGCCCTAACCTGTCACTCCGATGCCACCTCGACCCTGACTCACTAATACTACCACTAAACTAACCTCCCAACCTTCCACTATGCACCCCAACCAGCCACTAGTGCCTACCCAATACCTGCCACTATACTGCCGTAACCTACCACAATACTTGCCCTAACCTTTCACTAATGCAACCCTACACCTGCCACTATGCTACCCTAACCTGCCCCATAAACAACCAACTAGTACTACCCTAACCTGCCACTTATGCTTACCCTACGAACCATGCCACTATACTACCCTAACCTGTCACTTAGCTAAACCGACCCTAACACCTGACACTAATACTTCTATAACCTGTCACTACTACTACCCTAACCCTGCCACTATACTATCCTAACCTGCCACTATACTGCCACTATACTCACCCAAACCTGCCACATACTATCCTCAACTTGTCACTATACTTCTATAGGACCTGCCACTATACTACCCTAACCTGTCACTATGACCTTCTATAACCTATTACATACTACCCAAAAACAACCTGCCACTATACTATCCTAACCGCCACTAACTGCCACTATACTACCCTACACCCTTCCACAATACTTCTATAACCTTGGCCAATATACTAGCCCTACCCTGCCACTAAACAACCCTCCATCTGTCACTATACTACCACTATATCTTTTTAACCTGCCACTTTACTGCCCTAACCTACCACTATGCTACCCTAACCTGTCGCTTGCTACCCTAACCTGTTGCTATACTACCCTAACCTGTCTTTATACTTCTATAACCTGCCACTATATTTACCCTAACTGTCACTATACTACCCTAACCTGCCACTATACTACCCAAACCCTCCCATTTACTGCCCTAACCTGTCACTATACTGCCCTAACCTGCCACTATATGCCCTAACCTCCCACTATACTACCCTAACCTGCCACTATACTACCCTAACCTGCCCTATACTGCCAATATACTACCCTAACCTGCCACTATGCTACCCTAACCTGCCACTTTACTTCCACTAAACTTCTATAACTGCCACTATATTTGCCCTAACCTGTCACTAAACTTCTATAACCTGCCACTATATACCCTAACCTGCCACTATACTGCCAATATACTACCCTAACCTGCCACTAATTACTACCACTATACTTCTATACCTGTCACTATACTACCACTATATTCTTTAAAACCCTTTCCCCCACTATACTGCCCTACAAGCTGCTGACCCTTTCCTCTGCCATGCTGACCTCCCATTCTCTGCTCCCCTGATTTTTTTGTAATGCTCCCCCACATCAGACAGGCTAGATCTGACCCTACAAAGAGTATGGATATGGAGGGGCTTTTGAAGAACACAAGGATATTATGAGCCACCTATTCCCAGGAACCCACCAGAGAGATGTCCCATCCTCTGTTTCCCGGGATTCCACACTGGAAGGTCACACCATCCCTCACTGTTCAAGGTTGGTGGGATGGAGCATCTAGAATTTGGGGACTCATAGAGACAAATGTGCTGATTTTTTATGTGATGTCTAAATATTTAAATCTTTGTTTTACAGATGTTATTTGTTCCTTCTCTTGCTTTAGGATAAAGATCTGATAGTTTATAGAAGTTGATGTTACAAAAGAAGAAGAGGCGTAGTGAGGGGATGTCAGCAGGTCTAATGAGGAGGATGGAATAACGGGGAACATTTATAGAGGAACACACCTACAGAGAACAGCACAGGTGGGTCATGAACCCTAAATTCCATTTTCCTCCACCCATACTGCTCAACTGGATTGTCCAGAGTAGGGCGGGACAGGGTGATAGACAGCCTGAATCCCCAGGTCACTTTCCTAGAGTCTGGTGTTCCCCGTCCTTGTATTCCTTGATATCTCAGTCGGATAATCTCTCCTTCTCGTTGATGGCTAAGGGGCAATAGTGGACCACAATATTATGTATCTAGACTGGATTTAATCGAGAGTTGCCTGCAGATTCAGCCAAAGGCCGTTCAGCAAAATTGATTGATTATTTCACCGAATATGTGTATTGCCTCAACCTAAGGCACAATGGGCCCTTGGGTCCTTCTTCTCCTGGATCTTCTTCCCCATTGGGTCTACAAGTCCATGCCCCAGGTCTAGCCAAGATCTCTGACCAACTATTCTCCAGGTTACTTGTTCTGTAGTCATTTGGGCTGCCCCGGGTGGAGGGATATGTCTGTATAGTCTAAAT
>CATNWA010004034.1:0-21524 GCA_951230385.1 Staurois parvus | reverse complement strand
CTTAGCCATACACTGGTAGAATTGCAGCCAATTCCTGTGTATTAGCTAAAATTCTAGGAGTGGGTAAAACTGCCGGTACTGCACAAGTTGACAAACTTTGATTCAAAAATAGAAGAGTTGGGAGGAAATTGTCAGTGAAACTGTGACTGCAGCCAATCAGCTACAATCATAGGTGTGCACAGCCTATTGCATTAGGGTGTGCACTCCAAAGCCAAAACACACACGTGTGTGTGTGTGTGTGTGTGTGTGTGTGTGTGTGTGTGTGTGTGTGTGTGTGTGTGTATGTGTATGTGTGTGTATATATATGTGTGTGTGTGTATGTATTTATTATATATATATATATATATATATATATATATATGTGTGTGTATACATATATGTGTGTGTGTATATATATGTATGTGTATGTATATATGTATGTGTAAATGTGTGTATATATTATATATATGTGTTGTGTGTGTGTGTGTGTGTGTGTGTGTGTGTGTGTGTGTGTGTGTGTGTGTGTGTGTGTGTAAACAAACATTCAAACATTTTTAAATATATTAAAACATGGTTGGTGTCAGTAGGACAGTGGATGGTGTCAGAAGAGCAGTGGAAGGTGTCCATAGGGTAGTGAATGGTGTCAATAGGGCAGTGAATGGTGTCGGTAGGGCAGTGGACAGTGTCAGTAGTTTTTTTTTTTTTAACAATGTATTTCTAAACAGACTCCTGGGGTTTATTTACTAAAGCTGGAGAGTCCAAAATCAGACTCCCTTCTGCATAGAAACCAATCAGCTTCTAACCTCAGCTTGTTCAATGAAGCTTTGGCAATGAAACTTGGAAGCTGATTGGTTTCTATGCAGAAGGGATTCTGATTTTGGACTCTCCAGCTTTAGTAAATAAACCCACTGATGTCTCACTTTAGAGACAGCAAAAGGGACTGAGAACAGATTCCCCAATCCCTTTCTCTGCAGCCTCTGCTGCACTGCACAGTGGATGAATGGGAAGTGCTCTTCACTGAGTGGCTTCTTCTTCATTCAAAATCTGAAGCATACTAAACTCAGGTTACTATTAGAGATGAGCGAATCGAACATGACGAAGTGGAATTCGTTTCGAAGATTTGGAAAAATTCGATTCGCGACGAATCCGAAGATTAGCAAACTTCGGATGCACGAATCGAATTTTCCCAAAAATGGCGGCGACATGTGTGGCGACGGAGCGGGGATCTCTGGGAAGGCGCCCAGACAAGGCGCGCTGACCCATAATGCATTCATTCATGACATGTGATCGCATTAGCCAATCAGCAGCCAGCCAGCCAGCACTGTGTAATGGTGGAGCTATAAATCGCGGGCCATCTTAGAAATCTCCATTAGCCTCCGGTCATTCAAGAGAGACAGACCTGTGTGTATTAAGGGACAGAGTTAGGGCCACAGAGACTTTAGGGACACAGAATCGTTACTCAGGGACACAGAATCGTTACTCAGGGACACAGAATTGTTACTCAGGGACACAGAATCGTTACTCAGGGACACAGAATCGTTACTCAGGGACACAGAATCGTTACTCAGGGACACAGAATCGTTACTAAGGGACACAGAATCATTACTGAGGGACACAGAATCGTTACTCGGGGACACAGAATCGTTACTCAGGGACACAGAATCGTTACTCAGGGACACAGAACCGTTACTCGGGGAAACAGAATCGTTACTCAGGGACACAGAATCGTTACTCAGGGACACAGAATCGTTACTCAGGGACACAGAATCGTTACTCAGGGACACAGAATCGTTACTCAGGGACACAGAACCGTTACTCAGGGACACAGAACTGTTACTCAGGGACACAGAATTGTTACTCAGGGACACAGAATCGTTACTGAGGGACACAGAATCGTTACTCAGGGACACAGAATTGTTACTCAGGGACACAGAATCGTTACTCAGGGACACAGAATCGTTACTCAGGGCCACAGAATCGTTACTCTGGGCCACAGAATCGTTACTCAGGGACACAGAATCGTTACTCAGGGACACATAATTGTTACTCAGGGCCACAGAATTGTTACTCAGGGACACTGAATCGTTACTCAGGGACACAGAATCGTTACTTAGGGCCACAGCTATCAAAGAATCGAAAATTTAAAGTGACATACACCCTTTTTTTTTTTTGGTGGCTGTCGTGCACAGTTGGTGCTGCAGTTTGCCGATTGTGCAAAATAAACTGACTTTCTGCTTCACAACCACTATTGTACGTTCAAAGAGTTAAATCCATTTACACGCCGGCTGGCGGTAATATTTTTTGGGTGATTAGTGCATTCCAGTGACACAAACGTACAGTTTCCAGCCAACGGCAAGCTGCAATTGACCGATTGTGCTAAATAAACTGACTTTCTGCTTCACAACCACTATTGTACGTTCAAAGAGTTAGATTTATTTACACGCCGGGGGCGGGTAATATTTTTTGGGGTGATTAGTGCATTCCAGTGACATAAACGTACAGTTTCCAGCCAACGGCAAGCTGCAATTGACCGATTGTGCTAAATAAACTGACTTTCTGCTTCACAACCACTATTGTACGTTCAAAGAGTTAAATCCATATACACGCCGGGTGGCGGTAATATTTTTTTTGTGATTAGTGCATTCCAGTGACATAAACGTACAGTTTCCAGCCAACGGCAAGCTGCAATTGACCGATTGTGCTAAATAAACTGACTTTTCTGCTTCACAACCACTATTGTACGTTCAAAGAGTTAGATCCATTTACACGCTGGGTGGCGGTAATATTTTTTTGGGTGATTAGTGCATTCCAGTGACCTAAACGTACAGTTTCCAGCCAACGGCAAGCTGCAATTGACCGATTGTGCTAAATAAACTGACTTTCTGCTTCACAACCACTATCGTACGTTCAAAGAGTTAGATCCATTTACACGCCGGCTGGCGGTAATATTTTTTTTTGGGTGATTAGTGCATTCCAGTGACATAAACGTACAGTTTCCAGCCAACGGCAAGCTGCAATTGACCGATTGTGCTAAATAAACTGACTTTCTGCTTCACAACCACTATTGTACGTTCAAAGAGTTAAATCCATTATACACGCCGGGTGGCGGTAATATTTTTTGGGTGATTAGTGCATTCCAGTGACACAAACGTACAGTTTCCAGCCAACGGCAAGCTGCAATTGACCGATTGTGCTAAATAAACTGACTTTCTGCTTCACAACCACTATTGTACGTTCAAAGAGTTAAATCCATATACACGCCGGGTGGCGGTATAATATTTTTTGGGTGATTAGTGCATTCCAGTGACATAAACGTACAGTTTCCAGCCAACGGCAAGCTGCAATTGACCGATTGTGCTAAATAAAACTGACTTTCTGCTTCACAACCACTATTGTACGTTCAAAGAGTTAAATCCGGTTTTATTTTTGGGGTGTGCTTATTGAATTAAAGAGTATGTCAGACAACACACAGAGGAGTGGCAGAGGAGGCAATGTTTTCAGGAGCGAGCAGACGTGGCAGCAGAGGAAGGGGTCAAGGCAGCACTAGTCGCAGCCAGAGGCCAAGTGCTCCCGGTGTCATCCAGCGGTCGTGTCTCCACCGACAACCTTGCCGTCATCGATTGGTTGACTCGGTCGTCTTCCTCTTCCCCAGGTCACCTCTGACACCTACAGCCAACGGTCGGTGGGTGTTTAGTCAGACACAACCGTTAGTTGGCATGGCCGGGAGCAAGCCCACTGAAATCACGTGTCCTCGACCTGCCCCTGTCCTTTGCTGTTCCCTCACCAAGCGAAGTAATCGCATGCTGTGGGCTCAGCCCCACTGTTTTTGAGGAAGAGCTAACAGAGGGCGGTCAGGAACGGGGGGAGACATCTGCCTCTTCAGCAGCCAGGCGAAGAAGTACTGGCGAGGAGAGAGGGCTCGGTAGCCAGTCTAGAGACAGGTCTGTCTCCTGACCCACACGCAGCCGAGGGGGCTAGTAGTGACGCGGAGACCCTAATTGATGATGATGAGGCTGATCGCACTTGGCAGCCTCGTCGTCATCAGGCTATTGCTTCCGCATCATCAGGAGAAGAGGGTGCCAGCTTGCCAGCGAGCAAAACAGTCGGTGGGTTGCCCAGGAGGCAGCAGGGTCGCAGCAGTGTCAGTGGAGCCAAATGGCCACGGAGTAGAGCACCAGCTCCACTGCAGCCTACCACCACGGCCCTGTAGTGGTGCCGGTGTGCAGGGAGGAAGTAGCAGTCAGCCAGTGAGGAGTAGCGGGGGCAAAGTTTCCTACTCGGCGGTGTGGCAATTTTTTCGTCACGTCCGCCCGAGGAAGTAAACGTGTCCTCGTAGCCCTATGTCGACTATGTGGCCAGAAAGTCAAGCGTATGCCAAGGGGCCAATGTTGGGACTACAGCGTTGCGTCAGCATATGCAGCGTCGCCATTTTCGGTGGCCTGGGAAAACCGTGATAAAGATAGGCGGCGGTTCTGCCTGCCCCAGCCCCCGCTCCATCACCCGCTCCGTTACTTGCTCCATCACCCGACGTCAATCGCCCTCTATCAGCCAGTCAAGGCTCCAACACCTCTACTGAGGGGAGTTGTCGCTCGTTGGCATCTTCCGCTCGTTCAGATGCTCCTTCTCCTGCTACTCCTCTTCACGGATTCCGTCAGCAGTCTTTCTTGGAATCCGTTTCCAAGAGACAACAGTTTGCGAGCACGCACCCGACGGTGCAAAAGCTGAACGTCCCTCCTGTCCAAGTTGCTGGTGCTGCAGTCCCTCCCTTTCCAAGTGGTGGACTCAGCACCTTTCCGAGAAATGATGGCTTGTGCCGAGCCGCGGTGGAGAGTGCCAAGCCGGCATTTAGTCTTCACCAAAAAGGCAGTGCCAGCCTGCATTCACATGTAGAAGAGATGGTGGGCCAGTTCTTTGAGCATGTCGGTCTCTGCCAAAGTGCACGGCAGCGCCGACGTGTGGAGCTGTAACTACGGTCAGGGACAGTACATGTCATTTACGGCCCACTGGGTGAACGTGGTGCCGGCACAGCCGCACCAGCAACTTGGACAAGTCACGCCGCTTTTGCCTCCACGTTTGCACGTCCTTGGTCCAGCAAAGATGTCCGCCTCTACCACCTCTTCTTCCGCCGTGTCCTCAGCCGCCACCCCCGTGCCAAGTCCCCATTACCCGACCGGCATATCACATGTGCAGGGCGCAACGGTGTCACGCTGTGCTGCACCTGGTATGCCTTGGCAAACGTAGTCACACAGGGGAGGAACTTCTGAGTGTAATGAACAGAGAAATCGACAGATGGCTGTCTCCGCGCAAACTGAAAATCGGAACCATGTTGACCGACAACAGAAAGAACATGGTGTCTGCTCTGCGTCAAGGAAGGTTGTGCCATGCGCCATGCATGGCTCACGTGTTCAATCTGGTTGTCAAGCGGTTCCTAAAATCCACCATCCCACTGCAAGACATCCTTAACCTCCCTGGCGGTGCTGATTATTTCAGATTTTTGGTGCTGAAAGCGGTACCATTTTTTTGCATGGAAATATGTATTTTTTTTTATTGTAGGCTGTAATTTTTAGGAAAGACTCACTGAAATCTGTCCGAAACAAGAGTCTAGTAAACATCCCGGGTGGTATCATAAAATTTGAAACACAAAATCATAAATTATAATTTAATAAATAATCATAAAAATAATATAAAAATAATAAAAAATTTAATTCAATAATATAATCAAACCAAAAACACTGAAATGTGAAATAGAGCGCCAAGTTCGCACATTGCTGAGCTCAGTCGCAAAAAACGTTTTCAGTGTCTGATGACGAATTTCCCCACCGAATCATTATCACTCAATTCTGCAAGTGGTTTTCTGATTTACTATCGCTGTTCTCTAGCTGATCTAAACCGCTTTTGACCTAAAGGGACACTTTTTGGACGCCATGGACATTTCTCAGTTTCCAAGCAGAAAGAATAGACAAAATGCAGGCAGGGCGCAGGGCAAAGCACTAGGGACAATATGTATGTGAAATTGGTTGAGACAGCAATGTTTTACTAGGTAAAAATGTAAAAAAAAAAAAAATGACATTTTTTAAAATTTTTAAATTTCCCGCCGCCAGCGGCTGCGGCGCCCGTACGTCCCGACGTCACAGGGACAGGACACAGAAGCCGGATGCCGGCATCGGCCGGAGGAGATGGCCGGGGACGCTGCAGGGGACACATCGTGGGAGCGCAGGGCAAGGTAAGTGAAAGAACACATGCCGGAGCAGTGCCTCAGGGTAAGCCCGAGTGTAGCTCGGGGTTACCGCTTTTGGTACTGAAATGTTACCCCGAGCTACACTCGGGAATACCGCCAGGGAGGTTAAAATGTCACGTAAACTTTGCATGCATTTCAGCCATTCCTACACCGCAAAGCACACCCTCCTTGAGCTGCAGCGGCAGAACGAAATTCCACAGCATCGCCTGATCTGCGACGTTGCAACAAGGTGGAATTCAACCCTACATATGTTAGACCGCCTTTACGAACAGCGAAAGGCCATCACCGATTTCCTGATGTTACAAGCGGATAAAGGTACTCCCCTGTGTAACTTAGATGTCAGCCATTGGCAGCTCATGCGTGACACCTGCCGCTTGCTCAGGCCCTTTGAGGAGGCCACGCTATTCGTGAGTCGGCAGGACTATGGGATGAACGACGTCATTCCTCTGTTGCACGTCCTGGAACAAATGCTGTTAACAATGGCTGGTCAGGGTGCGGTAGACGTGGCGCACAGATCTCAATGCCACATGACCCCTGTGGGGGCAGGACAGGAAGAAGAGGAGGAGGTAGAGGAGGACATTGGTGCTCAGGAATTATTGAGTGAAATGGGTGGTTTTTCCACTCAGCGGACAGGAGTGGAGGAGCAGGAGCATCTGGTAGAGGAGGAGGAGGAGACAGAGGACCCAGACGCACCGTGGCAGTATGCTGTGGAGATGGAGGCAGGGAGTCCCTCGCATTCCTTGGCACAAATGGCCCATAGCATGCTCGGTTGCTTGCGTAGCGACAGCCGAATAATAACCATCAGACAGAGGGACGACTTTTGGCTGTCCACCTTGTTGGACCCTCGCTACCATTCAAAAATGGTGGCCTTTTTCACACCTGCTGAGAGGGAGGCCAAAATAAAGTACTATAAAAACCACCTATGTAGTCATGCAGTATATAGCCCTATCGGCCACTTTCTGGCATCCAGTTGCTGTAGCCCCCATCACCACACTGTGCCACGGGCCCCTGTACCGCCTTCTCATACTGCTGCCAGATCCATCCTCTGCCATGTGCGTCTTTGTCGTCTGCTCACGCTGCTGGGTTCCAGTTTTAAACCTAGGCCTGTGTATGGCTTCCGAATACTGCTGCCTCCACCGCCACCCTGCGCCATGTGCCTCTGTCGTCTGCTCACGCTGCTGACGGCTTCCGCTTTTTAACCTAGGCCTGTGTATGGCTTCCGAATACTGCTGCCTCCACCGCCACCCTGCGCCATGTGCCTCTGTCGTCTGCTCACGCTGCTGACGGCTTCCGCTTTTTAAACTAGTCCTGCGTATGTCTTCCGAATACTGCTGCCTCCACCGCCACCCTGCGCCATGTGCCACTTTCAGGTCTCCTTACACTGTTGGTGGGTTCCATTTTGTGATAGGGTGCTGTATGGCCTTCTATTGCTGCTGCCTCCACCGCCACCCAGCGCCATGTGCCTCTGTCGTCTGCTCACGCTGCTGACGGCTTCCGCTTTTTAACCTAGGCCTGTGTATGGCTTCCGAATACTGCTGCCTCCACCGCCACCCTGCGCCATGTGCCTCTGTCATCTGCTCACGCTGCTGACGGCTTCCGCTTTTTAAACTAGTCCTGTGTATGTCTTCCGAATACTGCTGCCTCCACCGCCACCCTGCGCCATGTGCCACTTTCAGGTCTCCTTACACTGTTGGTGGGTTCCATTTTGTGATAGGGTGCTGTATGGCCTTCCATTGCTGCTGCTTCCACCACCACCCTGCGCCATGTGCCTCTGTCATCTGCTCACGCTGCTGACGGCTTCCGCTTTTTAACCGAGGCCTGTGTTTGGCTTCCGAATACTGCTGCCTCCACCGCCACCCTGAGCCATGTGTCTCTGTCGTCTGCTCACGCTGCTGACAGCTTCCGCTTTTTAACCTAGGCCTGTGTATGGCTTCCGAATACTGCTGCCTCCACCGCCACCCTGCGCCATGTGCCTCTGTCGTCTGCTCAAGCTGCTGACGGCTTCCGCTTTTTAAACTAGTCCTGTGTATGTCTTCTGAATACTGCTGCCTCCACCGCCACCCTGCGCCATGTGCCACTTTCAGGTCTCCTTACACTGTTGGTGGGTTCCATTTTGTGATAGGGTGCTGTATGGCCTTCCATTGCTGCTGCTTCCACCACCACCCTGCGCCATGTGCCTCTGTCGTCTGCTCACGCTGCTGACGGCTTCCGCTTTTTAACCGAGGCCTGTGTTTGGCTTCCGAATACTGCTGCATCCACCGCCACCCTGCGCCATGTGTCTCTGTCGTCTGCTCACGCTGCTGACAGCTTCCGCTTTTTAACCTAGGCCTGTGTATGGCCTTCAATTGAAGCTGCTTCTGCTCCGCCACTCTGCCATTGGACTCTTGATAGTCGTCTCCCCACGCTGCTGCTGGGGGGACTTTTTAACATAGGCCTCTGTATGGCCTTCAATTTTAGCTGCTTACGCTCCGCCACTCTGCCATGGGCCCCTGTACTGCCTCCTCATGCTGCTGCCAGGCCCGTAATCTGCCATGGGCCCCCGTACCGACTCCTCATGCTGCTGCCAGGCCCGTAATCTGTCATGGGCCCCTGTACCGCCTCCTCATGCTGCTGCCAGGTCCAGAGTGTGTCATGGGTCCCTGTACGGCCTCCCATTGCTGCTGTCTCCATCGCCACACTCTGCCATGTGCCACTTTCAGGTCTCCTCACACTGCTGGTGGGTTCCATTTTGTCATAGGGTGCTGTATGGCCTCCCATTGCTGCTGCCTCCACCGCCACACTGTGGCTCCACACTCTGGTTTGGCCCCAAATGAGTGAAGTGTGCGGTGATTCTAAGATCGACGGCACTCATCTGCATGTCATACTGACTGACAGTATTATTTCTCTTCCCCAGCAGACTCCAAGGGCATTTAAATTAAAGGTACAGTGTTCTGCACTAATATAAAGGCTCTCTGAAGCCTAGAAACACCCTTTTTATAAGTTAAATTCGCAGCAAATATATTCGCCTCGAATCGAATTTATTCCGCGAATTCGGCGAATCAGCCGAATCGAATTTTTGAATAATTCGCTCATCTCTAGTTACTATGCTTCAGTAATAAATGGACACAGTGAGCGATCAATACCAATCACTCACTGTGTTATTCATAAAAGGGAAGGGGCTGGTAAATTACCCCCCTCCTTTCTTTCCCCAGGGTCCTATCATCCTCTCCCTTCCCTCAATGCCCTGCAGATGTACCACATTACCTGGGGAAGCCCCTCTTCTCCAGATACACCAGCGATCCAGCAATGTACGCCTGGGGGGACCAATCCAGCCAGAGGACCTCTATGTTTACCCAATGGCAGAGAATCCAGAGTCTGGTAGACACAACCTTAATGCGATCACTGACACCCAACTACTAATCAATTTTCCAGACCGCCAAGGATGGGAGCACAGGGTGGGCAGAGCTGCAATTTTCTATCCCCTCCCCATTGGAGAGTCTGGTGAAGTGGGTATGGTATGTGTGAGAGTCTATGGGACTCAGAGCACAATGCAGCCTTTTCCACTACACAGAGCTGGAGGATGTCTGTGTGATCACCTTACACAGAGCACTGATTTGTATACCAGATTGCATAGGCATACACAAAGGGTTTGACTGGGCACATCCCAATGATTAGGGTGTGCTCAGGCACATACAGCACACCCCATGCACATGCCTATGGTTACAGTAACTGTTTGGGTATACTGACGGCCCTGAGTGATTACAGTCACAATTCAGTAGCCAGCAGGGGTTGTCCATCCACGTTGTTTAGTGTGGCTGGGTGAATTAAGTGGTCTCTCCCTCATTCATCCAGCTAGGCTAAATGCAAAAGATCTAAATTTGTATGGTCAACCTAATTTAGACCCCTTGTGAAGTCTTCTGTAAGGAAGAGCTGATGTCAGACACACAGAAGGAGTTTTTGGGATCTTGGTGTTTCTCATTTTCTCCATGTAACAAGCAGCAGTACAGCTTTGGCCTCCTCATCATCTGGGAATAAGCCCTCAGAATTTCTGCTGCAGCCAGGCCACTCTGAAACTTTCCTGCATGCCTAACAGTCTTCATGAGGCTGTAAAAAAACAAAAATGTCTTCTCAGACTAAAAACTGATAAAATAGCTGGGGTTTTTAGTTCTGCAAAAAATCCAGAGTTTATATAAAACCTGTTATACAGCACTAAATATCATGTCCTGGGTGTGGCAATGGGTTTAGGAGTGCTAAAAATCGTGCCATAATATACAGTATACTACATGTAAATAAGTGCTGAGCTTTAAACAATACATATACAATACTGTGCAAAAGTTATAGGCAAGTGTGTAGAAATGCTGTAAAGTATGAATGCTTTCAAAAATATATATTTTAATTGTTTATCAATTTACAAACTGAAAAGCGAGTGATAAGAAATAAAATTTCAATCAAAATAATATTTAGTATGACTACCCTTTCATTTTAAAGCAGCATCTATTCAATTCATCCAGCTTTTTTGAAGAAGCACAAAGAAACAGGCTACATTGAGGACTATAGACACAGTGGTCAGCCAAGGAAACCTAGCACAGCAGATGAAATACACATCATGCTTACTTCCCTTTGACATTGGAAGATGTCCAGCAGTGCCATCAGCACAGAACTGGTAGAAACCAGTGAGACCCAAGTACACCCATCTACTGTCTGGAGAGGTCTGGCCAGAAGTGGTCTTCATGGAAGAATTGAGGCCAAAAAGCCATATCTCCGATATGGAAACAAAGCTAAGCCACTCAACTATGCACAAAGACATAGGAACTGGGATACAGAAAAATGGCAGCAGGGGCTCTGAACCGATGAGCTAACATTTTAAATATTTGGCTGTAGCAGGAGGCAGTTTGTTAGCCGAAGGGCTGCAGAGTGGTACAATAATGAGTGTTTGCAGGCAACAGTGAAGCATGCTGGAGGTTCCTTGAAAGTTTGGACAGCATTCCTGCAAATGGAGTTGGAGATTTGGTCAGGATCAATAGTGTCCTCAATGCTGAGAAATACAGGCTGATATTTATCCATCATGCCATACCATCAGGGAGGTGTGTGGACTGGCTTCAATCTTATTTACTTTTTTAGAACTTTGTTTTTATTGAGATTTTTGCATGAGGAACAGACAACATTACATCAAACAAAGTGATACTGATTTTGATCACGAGCATAACAATAAAAAATTGGAGGGTATAACCTCCGTTACCTTCAGAGGGTCAGACAAAGGTAGAGATCACAGATTACAAATAGTTGCTCCCGCAACAAGTGTACATTGAACAGTAGAATACTTGCCAGTTACAGGAAAAATTTGGTTTCCAATAGGAGTGCCTGCAGGTAGGGAGAAATCAACCACAGTATCCTACTAGAAGCAAAAAGAGAAAGAGAAAGAAAGGAAGTTAGGCAAGTGTAGTGTAAGAAAAGAATGCGAGGGAAAGGAATATGGACTAAGGCATATCAATCACCTGAGTATACAAAATGTTGTTCCTAGAGGCAGTACCATGGCGATACTAGCAATAACAGGTGACTCTCTAATGGACTCTGGCCAAAAGTAGGCCACAGCAAGAAAAAAGATATTTACTGTAGTTGGGGAGATCTAGTGTCATTTAGCCAGATTTGCCAGTATCGCCAGGGTCTGCTGTGCTTTAGCAAAAAGGAATTCCATCAAACAGTGGTCATTCAGAATAGCTATGAGTGAATGTAATGAGGAGAGATTAGAGCTTTTCCATGTTTTGGCTATAGATAGGCGTGCTGCGATGAGAATGTGTGTTAAAATAGGGTGAAATGCTATTGGCCATGATTGTAGGCCAAGTCCAAAAGAGCCAACCTCTGGTGAAAGGTCAGTAGTAGACTTTGTTAAATCCTGAACAAAGGTTGAAATATCCTTCCAGAAAATACATACATGAGGGCAGGACCACCACATGTAAAGGAGAGATCCCTCAAGTCCACAGTTCTGCCAGCATTTCGGCTTTGAGTTGTGGTAGATACTAGCCAGCCTTCTTGGGGTAAAGTACAATCTGTGATATATTTTCATAGCAGATTCCCAGTGGGATGTGTTTCTAGAAAAGGCAGAAGGGGTGCGGAGAGCTTGGTACCACATGGATGGGGGTGCTCTGATTTGCAAAGCTGCTTCCTAGAACGCCATTGCAGGAGATTTAGTGCTGTAATTTGGTCGTACCAGAGAGCTATATATGGCAGACATTCCTTTATGTGTGGCCTTTGTGGAGTTGTAGAATAGTAGAAGACCTTTCATCATGGTGGTTGTTATGGTAAGGACCTTAGAAAGGATATGTTGTATGCGTAAGTATCCTGTATGTAGACGTCTTTATTGCTTGATTTGAATTTGGCAGAGATTTGTTGAAAGGTAAGAAGACCTTGAGTTGTGAAGAGAGTCCCAATATTCTGGATACCAGCATTAACCCAGTGATGAAGCACTAGGTCTTGTAATAGTAGTTGTAGCGACAATAATGGTATACTGTATAAAGCTTGTACATGTAAGCCAGCTGAGGATTGCAAAAAGGAGTTCCAGGAGGAGGTGGGGGCTTTGACGGTGAGCAAGAAGGAGCGTGGTGGGTGATATCCCTGCCAGAGAGCACCTAGCAGAAGTTTGGGTTGCAAGTCCAGTGCAGTAGTTTCAATTTGAAGCCAAGGGACCTGGGGGCTCAATGTCCACCAATTTTTTGCTTGGTCTAGAAGGGCTGCCTTGTAATATTTCCTGACATCCAGTACTCCAAACCCATTGTTGCTTTTAGGGAGGAATAGTGTAGAGGACTTTAAACATGTTTTTTTTTTACTAGCCCATATAAAGTGGTTGATGATAGCCTGCAATTTCTGCAGATCAGAAGCCAAAATAGGAATGGATAAAGTCCTGAAAAAAACTACAGGAAGTGAGGGAGAAGAAACATCTTGGCTAATGCTATGCATCCTGCCCAGGAAGCTTTAATGGCATTAAGATCCTTGATGAAATTTTGAAGTTTAATAACCAGGGCAGATTGGTTAGTCCGTAAAAGGTTAGAGAAAGGCATTATGAGTTGGATTCCTAAGTATGTCATTGAGGAGTTCAGTGCCCAGAAGGGAGAAATCTTAGTTTTAAATTCTTTAGTGTCCAGTGACAAGGAGACTCCCAACATAGCAGATTTGGAATTGTTAAGTTTATAAAATGAGATGTTAGATAATTGATCAAGGAGTAAGCATAGAGGAGGTAGTGAAAGTTCCGGATCTGTCAATGAGAAAATAATATAAGCATAGAGGCCTATTTTATGTGAAGTATGTCCTATCTGTATACCTTTAATCTGCAGGTGAGTTCGTATAGCTTGCGCCAGGGGTTCGATCACCATAGCGAAAATCAAGTGGGAGAGAGGCCACCCTTGGCGTGTGCCATTTGTTATTGGAAAAGGGTCTGACAAGAGACCCGAGGTCCATACCTTAGCACTGGGGGTCGAGTACAACCCCATGATGGCTCGAAGAAGAGTACCAGAAATGCCAAACTTTAATAGTACTGCTTCTAGATAATGCCAATGAACGCAGTCAAACGCCTTCTCTGAATCTAAGGAGATATGCAGAGAAGGCAGTTGGTGATGCTCGGCCCATTGAAGATATCTCCTGGTGCCATCTAAAGATTGTCAATTGGGGATAAAACCTACTTGGTCAGGGTGGATAAGGTGTGACATATAAGAAACTAAATGAGAAGCGAATAATTTGGCATATATTTTTAGGTCTGTATTAAGAAGCAAAATAAGACGATAATGTGCAGGATCGTGGGGGGACTTTCCCGGTTTAGGGATGGTGACTATGACAGCTTCTAGGGATTCAGATGGGATGACTCCTGTAGCCAGAAATCTATTAAGAGTTTTTTTAGGTGAGGCAATAGTTGGTCAGGATAGGCTCTGTAATATTCATTGCAAAACCCATCTGGAACTGGAGCTTTATTGGCAGGCAAAGATTTAATGGCAGTTCTAACTTCCAACTCAGTAAACAGTTGGGAGATTTGCTGTAGTTGAGTATTTGTTAGAGATGGGAGTTTCAAGGATTCTAGGAACAACCAAAATGAAAGGGGATTGGCCCCAATCTTATTTACAATGCCAATGACCCCAAGCATACAGCCAATGTCATTAACCACTTCAAGTTCGGACACTTTTACCCCCTTACTGTCCAGGCCAATTTTCAGCTTTCAGTGCTATCACGCTTTGAATGGCAATTGCACGGTCAATCAACACTGTACCCATATGAATTTTTTAGCATTTGTTTGAAACAGATAAAGCTTTATTTTGGTGGTATTTATTCACCACTGGGATTTTTATTTTTTTTTGCTATATAAATGAAAAAGTCCAAAAATTGTGAAAAAAAAGTGTTTTCTTGTAAAATTTTGCAGATAAATAATCTTTCTTCATAAATCTTGGCCAAAATGTATTCAGTTATATATTTAGTAAAAAAAAAAAAAAAAAAAATTTAACCCAAATTAGTTTATAACCAAAAATTTTTATTTTTTTTATTTATTTTAATTTTTTTTATATTATATTTGTGTTTTTTTTTAACATACTGTCACCCTAGCAGTACCGTGTCACTATAGTGACAATGTACTACTTGTGGGGGGTAATGAAGATTTTTTTTTTTTTTTACTGATTGATTTTACAGCCTTTGAGGGCTAAAAGTGGGTGTAAAAGTAATCAGTTCTCCTTCTCTCTGGTTGCATTATTGCAGCCATTGAGAAATACTTGGAGAGCTGTGATTGGTCACAGCTTGTCACATGGTACAAGGCTGTTGTGAATAGCCTTGTACCATGTGATCTCTGTGATCATTCACAGATTTTAACTAGTAGTAAGCAATTATGTCAGAAGTGACCCTTGCTTACTACTATTCATGTGATCACTGATTGGCCAATCAGGGATCACATGATCGGGACCTCACACAGAGTTCCCGTACAGCAATCGGTGTTCCGCTGTGTCCGGAGGATGAGTGGGCACCGGATCGCAGTGTCTCATGCTCCCAGGGAGCAAGCACAACCAGAAAATGCAGGCACCATTTATGAAAGGTAACCTGCTCCTGCACTGCTCCCATCTGGCCATTTATGTACATGGGCCGAACGGGAAGTGGCTAAGAACTATCTTCAGCATATGGAAGAACAAGGAATCCTGAAAGCAACTGATTGCCCCCCCTAGAGCCCTGATCTCAACACCATCGAGTCCGTCTGGGATTACATAAAGAGACAGAAGGATTTGAGGCAGCCTACATCCACAGAAGATCTGTGGTTAGTTCGCTAGTTTGGAACAACCTACTTGTCAAGTTCCTTCACAGACTGAAAAGCTGTGTGCAAGTGTAACTAGAAGAATTTATGCTGTTTTGAAGGCACAGGATGGTCACACTAAATATTGATTTAATTTGGATTTCTCTTCTGTTCATTTATTTTCCATTAATTGATAAAAATAAACAATTAACATATTTATTTCTGGAATCATTCTTAATTTACAGCATTTTTTCACACCTGCCCATAACTTTTGCACAGTACTCTCAGAATTAAATGAGTACAAAGTACATCTTCATAAAGCATTAAAAACAGTACAGTGCAAATAATCCATCTAATCGTCAGTGATGTGACCAATGTCAGCTTTAGATCTCTCAAATAAGTGCAAAATAAAGACGTGGAGCTCTTCAAATTACATCACACTTCACCGCCTATCAGAACCAGAACGTCTAAATCAGAGAAGTCAAAAAATAGCCTCAGATATAACAAAGCTCACATCACAGAAATGCCAGAAATATCCCACTCCAAGTCAGATCCACAGTTCACCCTCCAATTTTTTCCAGTATATTATGAAGAAAAAAAAAACAGGGGAACGTCATAATGTAAATCCATATAAGTGTTTCTATTATTAAAAAACTTTAAAATACTCAAAAAAAGAAATATAGCTGGCTGAGGTGAGGCAGGCCGCTTCCAGGCTCTGAATGAGTAATGACGTCACAAACAAAGGCTCCGTCCTATGTGTTTCGCCATACATGATGTCTTCCAAGGCATAGACATGCCCTACTCACTGGGCACACTCTCCAGTGTACTCTCATATACCCTATCATACATCAAGTGTGCTCTAAAGCCCTGATATCTTATACCCCTAAAAAGATCAGTTGGTATTCAAAAAGTCCTAGTAATTAGCTGAAAAAATAAAGCGTATGTCCAGCCAAAACTTTTTCTAAGACACTGCCTCACAGTCAGCAACAACAGCAGTCAGCCTGACATGCAAGCTCCTTCACTTTGTTATTGGGCTGCTGCCTATTTGATAGGATTGAAAGTTGACCAAGGAGTAAGCCCTACAGATTGATAATGCTTCTGCTAATTGTGAGTCAGTGGCCTAGAAAAAGTGTTGTTTGAACATACACTTTTTGCATTTTTTTTCAGTTTTAACTGAACTTTTTAGAGGTATAAGATCTTGTGCCACCATAATGTAATAGAATATTGTGTTCCCTATACCCCTCCCAAACTAACTCTTACTTGCTGTTATGGTTTTTCTAAATACAGCAACACACATGCGGTCTGGCTGTTCCCTAATGGATATGAGCTTGGGCATCCTCCAAATTCTCTATCTGTATCCACACCTTCTTGCTATTTTCTAATCCAGTGAACTGTGGGTTGAGTCTTTTTCTGCCCAACAACATCTATAAACAAAGAGGTGGGATGCTGGTGATGTCCATGCTTTTATACGGACTCTAATAAGCTTTTCAGGAGGAATTCAAGAAAAGGGCAAATTTTCAGAGTACTGTATTAAAAACTATAGTTATTGAAAGAACTTGATTGCATGTCTACCTCTCAAACCCTTGTTTTTCATGGTATTATTTGGATTAATAAAGTACAGGTGTTCTTTAAACATATTATTGGCTAATCTTTGTGGTTATTGTAGGAAAACCATTTGAAAACTCCACAATTGTGACTGCTGCTGTGGGCAATATCATCACCTCTATTGTACTGGGCAATCGCTTTGACTATGACGATCCAAAACTCTGCAAGCTCTTGGCAATTATTAGAGAAAACATCAAAATCATTGGCTCCCCAATGATACAGGTAAGTTCATCTTTACTGAAACTGCAAATTGTGGTTCGATGCTGCTAGTTATTTTATATTTGCCAGAGGAACTCTTCCATCAGGATAACCCAAAGAGAAGTAAGATCTCTCCTCATTTATCCATTGCTGAGCTAGCTCTACATGGGAAAATGTTTGCCATTTTTAGAAGCTTTTCATTTGCTTTAAATTAAAAAAAGTTAAAGTGGTTGTAAACCTTTACATATACCCAGTGAAGTAGCTGGCCTCAGGTGACCAAATCCACCTACATAAGTTGCACCTGTTTATCTACAGAAACATATCCCCCACATCCATTCAAATTGCAGAATTTACACAGGATCTCTCAGCTCTGAAAAGCAAGGGTCAGGGGGCTGAAACTATACTCAGTGAGGTGAGCTCTGAGAGCTGATTAGTGGGAAAGGGACACGCACCCCTTCACAAAGCTGAGACTGTCAATCACAGGCTGTGCCTACTCTGTTACCATTTTTCTCTTGGTGTCAGGAAAACTTGCCAGACGTGACTCATGCAGAAAGCAGAGGAATGAGGCAGACAGAGAAGACACTTAGTGATTCTGGACTGAGACAAGCACACACTATAGAGGGATATGCTTTGTTTAGCTTTCATGTCAGAGGTTTACAACAATTTTAAAAGAGAAAACATCTGAACTGTCTGCAGGAAACAGTTTAAAACAGTCCTTATACAAAAAAGTAGGAAAGAAAGAACTCCGGCGCTGGTATTTGCGATTGACGCTGAAAAAGCATTTGATAGAGTAAATTGGGGATATATGTTAGACACCTTAGAAGTAATAGGCATGGGACCTAGAATGAGAGAATGGATTAGGAAATTATATAGCCAACCCTCGGCAGCAATAATGGTAAATGGGGAATTATCCGACTACATTGGGATGCAGAATGGAACAAGACAGGGATGCCCTTTGTCTCCATTGTTATATGTACTGTCTTTGGAATCTCTTTTGGCTACCATCAGGAATAATGTAGATATAAAAGGAATTTGGGTAGGAGAAATCGAGCATAAGGTGGCAGTTTATGCAGATGACATGTTGTTCTATGTAGGAAATCCAAGGATAACATTACCAAACTTAATGAAATCTTTAAAAGAATATGGAGAGATTTCAAACTTAAAATTTAACCCAACTAAAACAGTGACGTTAAATATAAACGTTATAAATAGAGAGAAAAAATGTTACAGGAAGAATACCCCTTTGTTTGGAGGGAAAGAGATCTAAAATATCTGGGTATAAAACTGACTGTATCTTTAAAGAATCTATATAGATTAAATTATATCCCATTATTAAATGAGATTAAGGATGAAATAAAGAAATTAGGAAGAGGAATTCAGTCATGGATTGGTCGGATAAACTTGATAAAAATGATAATCGTTCCTAAAATTCTATATAAATTTTAAATGATACCAATTAAGCTCCCAGAGGCATATTTCAGAATAATTAAAAAAATCTTAACATCATATATCTGGAGAAATAAGAAGCCTAGAATAAGTTATGAAATTTTAAGCAGAGATAAAGGAAAAGGTGGACTGGGGGTACCGGACGTGAAGAGATACTATAACTCAGTAATATTGGCAAGAATTTTCAATTGGACACATAATGCACAGGGGAAAAGTTGGGTAAATATAGAAAACACATTAAGTCACTCGAATTTAAGTAGGATTATCTGGTTACCTCCTCATTTTCGAGGATTAAAAGATAGCACAAGATTGTTTACACATAATGTTTTGAGAGTTTGGGATATTTTACACGAACAAAGGGGGTGGGAATTTAATTCAATGTTAATGCCTCTCGGATCCCCAGAGTTTCTTCCTCCAGGTAAAGAGAGTATTAGAGGGAGGTGGATAAACAAGAAAGATGTTCAATTAAAAGAGATAATGGCAGGAGAAGAAATATGTCCACTTAGTGAACTGGAAGGTAGGAGGGATATATTTACGAGAATGGATGAATGGCGTTATTGTCAACTGAAAACATTTTGTGGGGAGTCTCCCAATTCCATTAAGAAAAAAAAGAAGATTGGAACCCTTTTGAGAACTTATTAGACACACGAGGAGATGGGAAGCACGGGATCACTAAAATATATAAGATTTTCACAGGATTAAACATGGTTATAAGGCCAATATTTATAGAGAAATGGGAAAGGGATTTAGAAATAATAATAGATGAGGGAAAACAAAAGAAAATATATAGTTTAATTCACGGGAGTGTAAATATGAAGGAAGCGGAAATGAATTATAAGTGTTTAGTAAGATGGTATATTACACCGAATGTAGCACACAGAATAAATGGAGACAACTCACCTTTATGTTGGCGGGGATGTAAAGAGAGAGCTACAATGATACACGTATGGTGGAAGTGTCATGAAATTCAAAAATACTGGGAGGATATAGTGAGTATAATTCTTTAGTACAAGATGGGAAAAGTGGGTACAATTTAAAAAGTCAGAAGCATACCCAGAATATGTGAAATAGGGAAAAGAAGTGAAAGGAGATTAATATAGTATAGTATAGTATAGTATAATACCTGGGGTGATTGTTCCTTCAACTGAGGTTTAAAAGTTAGATTGTCTTTGAGCAAAGGACTGTTTGACTCCAAGAAACCATTCCTGTGTTGGCGGCATCAGAATTCATTGAGGAGTAATATGAACAGATATCACCGTTTTCCCCAGTGAAAAATGGCGGTCGGAGCCTCGAGACATTAGGAGGCAATGGCATATAAGGAGCGGCAAGTGGGATGTCTTTATCCCTTCAGACGAAGTCCGGAAGTGATGAAACGCGTTAGGGGAGTGACCTCAAGTCGCACGTACGTAGACCGGAAGTGTCGCACGGCCATTTTGTTGGTTATCTACACATGGTTTTCTATAGTGTTTGATAGAAAAAGCTTGGAACCATGTCTGGAGCTGATATTTTTAAATTTTAATGTAAGTGATGAATAAAAAAGTTATCCCTATGCTTTGAATACTAGTCCTGAGACCCTTCTTATCTTTCTGAGGACCTTGGAAAAACTTCTATGAAGAGAATGTGGCGGAATATTGTTCCATAATATTGTCTGAGCATTTCAATACTCATAGAGGGTAATAATATTTAGTACTACTGTGTGTTGGTTGATGGTAGATACTGAATTATAGTGATCACAGAGTGTTCACAGTTTGATTTGTGTGATTATATGCACTATAAGAAAATAATTTGGATTTGAACAATTTATTTATTTATTTTATTTAATATATAATATATATATATATATATATATTTATTTATTTTTTTTCCCTTCTTGGTTGCACAAAAGGTTTTTGAAGTGTATTGTGGTTGCACGGGGTGATTATTGCTATTTATTAAGGTAATGCACTAGATATTATTTTTTTACTTCGAGGTGCGTTTTGGATGAAATAGGAGTCAATCCTTTTATTGGATGAAAAGAGTGGAAAATTTTGGGATCTTTGTGGATACTATTTTGGACTTTCTTTTTGGACATTTCTTTGATCAGTTGGACTTTATTGTACACTATATGTTTAAAATTAATTAATTTATTTCATTTAATTTATTTTTGTAATTCACAAAAAGGTTTTATATATATCAATGCAACACATAGATGGTGTTCTTTCGAATTTTTTAATGGACAATAAATAAAATCCACTTTCTGAAGAAATAACTCTCAGAAATCTCCTTTCCATGTGGAGGCCACTGCCAACTCCAATTGGAGTTCCTTTTGGGGCAAATCCAAATCGGGTTTCAATCATCACACATTGTAAGATATTTCCAAATAACAAAAGAGCTTCAAACATGACCTCTATATAAGGGGCCCCAGTCTCTGTAAGCCACCAGGATGCTCAATCCATTTAAGAGTCTCTTGCAACATACCATTATAAAATATCCAATCCATCCATTTAAATTTTTTCCTATGCATGTACATCATCATGATGATCCAACGCATCCCAGTATTGGAAACCATGGATGGAAGATTGCTGTGATGTGTTCAATCCCATTTAATTACTATGCTTGCAAGTTCATAGTTGCTAACATTTGGAAATAATTAGGAAGGACAGCTTGAAGGGATCAAGAAGAACATTTTTAAACAAAAATACAGTAGGGCCTGGGGGTACATTGAAGAGAAATGAAAGTAAAATAAGCCCCAACACTAATGTCAATGGATTAAAAAAGACCTTTTTCTGGTATCAATGGGAGAAAAATGTATTCACAATGTTTTGGTGTCAGTGGAACAGAATGTTT
>CATNWA010004033.1:0-16757 GCA_951230385.1 Staurois parvus | reverse complement strand
CTTGGAACTCATGAAGGACGTGATCCCGGAAATTGGGGGGGAAAGGGGGGTAAAAAGTAAGCCATTGCTCTCTTTCTGTTTTTGCGCACACTTTACATATATTTTTTAAATTCCATGGGTTCCTAACCTAAAGGGGCATAAAACTAGATCCTAACTAAATTCAACATGCAATACGAGGGCCAATTTGAAGGGACCCAATTAACCCCCCAATGTCTTTGGGTGGGGGAAAAACCCCACGCGGCACGTGAAACAGCAACTCCGGGCAGGGGTCCCTTTTTGGGGATTCAAACCAACAACCCTAGTACGCCAGCAGAATGCTAACCATTTACCCACTGGCCACCCCCTGGTTTATAATTAGAGATGAGCAAATCGAAGTAGGCGAAGTGGAATTTTTTGAATATTGGAAAAATTTCGTTTCGCGCATCCGAAGTTGCTATTTTTTTCGGCCGCGAATCAAATTTTTCCTAAAAGGGCGGGGAATGTCGGGACGGAGCGGGGGTGTCGGGAAGGCGGCAGACAAAGGGGCCTGACCCAAATGCTTTTATTTAAAGACGTATCGCATTAGCCCTCAGCAGCCAGCCAGCCCCGCACGTGTAATGGTCGGCTATAAATGGCGGCCATTTTTAAAATTTTGCATTTCCCCCAGTCATTTCAAGAAGGCAACTGCTCTGTATTAGGGACGGTTTTTGGGGCCCCGAAACGTTACTTAGGGGGAGAAAAAACGTTACTTAGGACAAAAAGAAAAAGTTTCTTAAAAGAAAAACCACTCGGGCACAAAATTTTTATGGGGCCACAGAATCGTTCTTTGGGCACAGAAACGCTAGTTGGGGCCCCAAAATTTTACCAGGGGGCAGCACAGAATTGTTATGAGGGCCACAGAATTTTACTGAGGGCCCCCAAAACGTTACTCAGGGACACAGAATTGTTACTGAGGCCCCAGAAAAATGTTTTTTGGGCCAGAACGTTAGTTAGGCCCCAGAAAGTTATAGGGGCAAAACGATTGTTACTCGGGATAGCTCAAAGAATTGTTACTGAGGGACACAGAATTGTAACTGAGGGCCACAGGACCGTTATGAAGTGCCAACAGAAACGTTACTCAGGGCAACACAGAATTGTTACTGAGGGCCACAGAATCGTTACTTAGGGCACAGAAACGTTAGTTAGGTGCCAACAGAAATTGTTACTCAGGGTACAGACACAGAATTTTTAAAATTGTTACTCAGGTGATCACAGAATTGGCTACTGAGGGCCACAGAACTGTTACTGTAGGGCCACAGAAACGTTACTCAGAGGGACACAGAATTGTTACTGAGGGCACACAGAAACCGTTAGTTAGGGCCACCAGAATTGTTACTCAGGGACAGGACACAGAATTGTATGACGGAGGACACAGAATTGTTACTGAGGGCCACAGAACCCGTGGGTACTTAAGGGGCACAGAAACACTGAGGCGGACACAGAATTGTTACTGAGGGCCACAGAACCGTTACTTAGGGCCACAGAAACGTGTTACTCAGGGACCACAGAATTGTTACTGAGGGCCACAGAATTGTTAAGGGCCACAGAATTTACTAGGGCCACAGAATTGTTACTCAGGGGGACAGACACAGAATTGTTACTGAGGGACACAGAATTGTTACTGAGGGCCACAGAACCGTTACTTAGGGCCACAGAAAACGTTACTCAGGGACACAGAATTGTTACTGAGGGCCACACAGAACCGTTACTTAGGGACCCACAGAATTGTTACTTAGGGACAGACACAGAATTGTTACTGAGGGACACAGAATTGTTACTGAGGGCCACAGAATTGTTACTTAGGGCCACAGAATTGTTACTCAGGGACACAGAATTGTTACTGAGGGCCACAAGAATTGTTACTCAGGGCCACAGAAACGTTACTTAGGGCCACAGAATTGTTACTCAGGGACAGACACAGAATTGTTACTCAGGGACACAGAATTGTTACTGAGGGCCACAGAAACGTTACTTAGGGCCACAGAATTGTTACTCAGGGACACAGAATTGTTACTGAGGGCCACAGAACCGTTACTTAGGGCCACAGAATTGTTACTCAGGGACACAGAATTGTTACTGAGGGACACAGAATTGTTACTGAGGGACACAGAATTGTTACTTAGGGCAGACACAGAAACGTTACTGAGGGACACAGAATTGTTACTTAGGGCCACAGAACCGTTACTTAGGGCCACAGAATTGTTACTCAGGGACAGACACAGAATTGTTACTGAGGGACACAGGAACAGAATTGTTACTGAGGGACACAGAACACAGTTACTTAGGGACACAGAATTGTTACTCAGGGACACAGAATTGTTACTGAGGGCCACAGAACCGTTACTTAGGGCCAGAATTGTTACTCAGGGGGACAGACAGAATTGTTACTGAGGGACACAGAATTGTTACTGAGGGACACAGAATTGTTACTTAGGGACACAGAATTGTTACTCAGGGACACAGAATTGTTACTCAGGGCCACAGAATTGTACTTAGGGCCACAGAATTGTTACTCAGGGACAGACACAGAATTGTTACTGAGGGACACAGAATTGTTACTGAGGGCCACAGAATTGTTACTTAGGGCACAGAATTGTTACTCAGGGACACAGAATTGTTACTGAGGGACAGACACAGAATTGTTACTCAGGGACTCAGGGAGGGCCACAGAATTGTTACTCAGGGACACACAGAATTGTTACTGAGGGACACAGAATTGTTACTGAGGGGGACACAGAATTGTTACTTAGGGACACAGAATTGTTACTCAGGGACACAGAATTGTTACTGAGGGACACAGAATTGTTACTTAGGGCCACAGAATTGTTACTCAGGGACAGACACAGAATTGTTACTGAGGGACACAGAATTGTTACTGAGGGCCACAGAACCGTTACTTAGGGACACAGAATTGTTACTCAGGGACACAGAATTGTTACTGAGGGCCACAGAATTGTTACTTAGGGCCACAGAATTGTTACTCAGGGACAGACACAGAATTGTTACTCAGGGGGACACAGAATTGTTACTGAGGGACACAGAATTGTTACTTAGGGCACAGAATTGTTACTCAGGGACACAGAATTGTTACTGAGGGCCACAGAAAACCGTTACTAGGGCCACAGAATTGTTACTCAGGGACACACAGAATTGTTACTGAGGGACACAGAATTGTTACTGAGGGACCACAGAATTGTTACTTAGGGCCACAGAATTGTTACTCAGGGACACAGAATTGTTACTGAGGGCCACAGAATTGTTACTGAGGGCCACAGAATTGTTACTCAGGGACAGACACAGAATTGTTACTGAGGGACACAGAAATTGTTACTGAGGGACACAGAACAGAAGAACCGTTACTTAGGGCCACAGAATTGTTTACTCAGGGACACAGAATTGTTACTGAGGGCCACAGAATTGTTACTTAGGGCCACAGAATTGTTACTCAGGGACAGACACAGAATTGTTACTGAGGGACACAGAATTGTTACTGAGGGACAGACAGAAATTGTTACTGAGGGACACAGAATTGTTACTGAGGGCCACAGAATTGTTACTTAGGGCCACAGAATTGTTACTCAGGGACAGACACAGAATTGTTACTGAGGGACACAGAATTGTTACTGAGGGCCACAGAACCGTTACTCAGGGACACAGAATTGTTACTCAGGGACACAGAATTGTTACTGAGGGCACAGAATTGTTACTGAGGGACACAGAATTGTTACTCAGGGACAGGGCCACAGAATTGTTACTGAGGGACACAGAATTGTTACTGAGGGCCACAGAATTGTTACTCAGGGGGACACAGAATTGTTACTCAGGGACACAGAATTGTTACTGAGGGACACAGAAGTTACTTAGGGCACAGAATTGTTACTCAGGGACAGACACAGAATTGTTACTGAGGGACACAGAATTGTTACTGAGGGCCACAGAATTGTTACTTAGGGACACAGAATTGTTACTCAGGGACAGACACAGAATTGTTACTGAGGGACACAGAATTGTTACTGAGGGCACAGAACCGTTACTTAGGGCCACAGAATTGTTACTCAGGGGGACACAGAATTGTTACTGAGGGACACAGAATTGTTACTCAGGGACCACAGAATTGTTACTCAGGGACAGACACACAGAATTGTTACTCAGGGACACAGAATTGTTACTCAGGGACACAGAATCGTTGAATTAAAGAGTATGTCAGACAACATGCAGAGGAGTGGCAGAGGAGGCAATGTTTTAGGAGCGAGCAGACGTGGCAGCAGAGGAAGGGGTCGAGGCAGCACTAGTCGCAGCCAGAGGCCAGTGCTCCCGGTGTCATCCAGCGGTCGTGTCCACCACGACAACCCTGCCGTCATCGATTGGTTGGCTCGGTCGTCTTCCTCTTCCCAGGTCACCTCTGACACCTACAGCCAACGGTCGGTGGGTACGTCAGACACAACCGTTAGTTGGCATGGCCCGGGAGCAAGCCCACTGAAATCACGTGTCCTCTACCTGCCCCTGTCCTTTGGTGTTCCCTCACCAAGCGAAGTATCGCATGCTGTGGGCTCAGCCCCACTGTACAGTGAGGAAGAGCTAACAGAGGGCGGTCAGGAACGGGGGGAGACATCCGCCTCTTCAGCAGCCAGGCGAAGAAGTACTGGCGAGGAGAGTGGCTCGGTAGCCGGTCTAGAGACAGGTCTGTCTCCTGACCCACACGCAGCCGAGGGGGCTAGTAGTGAGGCGGAGACCCTAATTGATGATGAGGAGGTGATCGCACTTGGCAGCCTCGTCGTCATCAGGCAATTTCTTCCGCATCATCAGGAGAAGAGGGTGCCAGCTTGGCAGCGAGCAAAAACAGTCGGGTGGGTTGCCCAGGAGGCAGCAGGGTCGCAGCAGTGTCAGTGGAGGCAAACGGCCACGGAGTAGAGCACCAGCTCCACTGCAGCCTACCACCACGGCCAGTAGTGGTGCCGGTGTGCACGGAGGAAGTAGCAGTCAGCCAGTGAGGAGTAGCGGGGGGCAAAGTTTCCTACTACGGCGGTGTGTGTGGCAATTTTTCGTCAAGCAAGCCGCCCGAGGAAGTAAACGTAGCCGTATGTATGTCGACTATGTGGCCAGAAAGTCAAGCGTGGCCAGGGGGCCCATGTTGGGACTACAGCGTTGCGTCAGCATATGCAGCGTCGCCATTTGGTGGCCTGGGAAAACCGTGATAAAGATACGGCGGTTCTGCCTGCCCCAGCCCCCGCTCCATCACCCGCTCCGTTACTTGCTCCGTCACCCGACGTCAATCGCCCTCTATCAGCCAGTCAAGGCTCCAACACCTCTGCTGAGGGAGTTGTCGCTCGTTGGCATCTTCCGCTCGTTCAGATGCTCCTTCTCCTGCTACTCCTCTTCACGGATTCCGTCAGCAGTCTTTCTTGGAATCCGTTTCCAAGAGACAACAGTTTGCGAGCACGCACCCGACGGTGCAAAAGCTGAACGTCCTCCTGTCCAAGTTGCTGGTGCTGCAGTCCCTCCCTTTCCAAGTGGTGGACTCAGCACCTTTCCGAGAAATGATGGCTTGTGCCGCGCCGCGGTGGAGAGAGTGCCAAGCCGTCATTTCTTCGCCAAAAAGGCAGTGCCAGCCCTGCATTCACATGTAGAAGAGATGGTGGGCCAGTCTTTGAGCATGTCGGTCTCTGCCAAAGTGCACGGCAGCGCCGAGACGTGTGGAGCTGTAACTACGGTCAGGGACAGTACATGTCATTTACGGCCCACTGGGTGAACGTGGTGCCGGCACACAGCCGCACCAGCAACTTGGACAGGTCACGACGCTTTTGCCTCCACGTTTGCACGTCCTTGGTCCAGCAAACATGTCCGCCTCTACCACCTCTTCTTCCGCCGTGTCCTCAGCCGCCACCCCCCCGTGCCAAGTCCCATTACCCGACCGGCATATCACATGTGCAGGGCGCAACGGTGTCACGCTGTGCTGCACCTGGTATGCCTTGGCGAACGTAGTCACACAGGGGAGGAACTTCTGAGTGTAATGAACAGAGAAATCGACAGATGGCTGTCTCCGCGCAAACTGAAAATCGGAACCATGTTGACCGACAACGGAAAGAACATGGTGTCTGCTCTGCGTCAAGGAAGGTTGTGCCATGCGCCATGCATGGCTCACGTGTTCAATCTGGTTGTCAAGCGGTTCCTAAAATCCACCATCCCACTGCAAGACATCCTTTAAAATGTCACGTAAACTTTGCATGCATTTCAGCCATTCCTACACCGCAAAGCACACCCTCCTTGAGCTGCAGCGCAGGCAGAAACGGAATTCCACAGCATCGCCTGATCTGCGACGTTGCAACAAGGTGGAATTCAACCCTACACATGTTAGACCGCCTTTACGAACAGCGAAAGGCCATCACCGATTTCCTGATGTTACAAGCGGATAAAGGTACTCCCCTGTGTAACTTAGATGTCAGCCATTGGCAGCTCATGCGTGACACCTGCCGCTTGCTCAGGCCCTTTGAGGAGGCCACGCTATTCGTGAGTCGGCAGGACTATGGGATGAACGACGTCATTCCTCTGTTGCACGTCCTGGAACAAATGCTGTTAACAATGGCTGGTCAGGGTGCGGTAGACGTGGCGTGGCGCACAGATCTCAACGCCACATGACCCCTGTGGGGGCAGGACAGGAAGAAGAGGAGGAGGTAGAGGAGGACATTTGTGCTCAGGAATTATTGAGTGAAATGGGTGGTTTTTCCACTCAGCGGACAGGAGTGGAGGAGAGGAGCATCTGGTAGAGGAGGAGGAGGAGGAGACAGAGGACCCAGACGCACCGTGGCAGTATGCTGTGGAGATGGAGGCAGGGAGTCCCTCGCATTCCTTGGCACAAATGGCCCATAGCATGCTCGGTTGCTTGCGTAGCGACAGCCGAATAATAACCATCAGACAGAGGGATGACTTTTGGCTGTCCACCTTGTTGGACCCTCGCTACCGTTCCAAAATGGTGGCCTTTTTCACACCTGCTGAGAGGGAGGCCAAAATTACGTACTATAAAAAACCACCTATGTAGTCAGTTGGTCTCTGCCTTTCTGCGCCAACGTCCATCCTCAGACACTGTGGGCCCTGTGCGCTCGCGTTCCGCTGCCATGGCAGCAGGGGAGGGGTGGGGTGGTAGGAGCAGTGGCAGCTCCACCAGCAGCGGCTGCCTCAGTCTGCAGTCGATGATGAGTAGCTTTCTTCACCAGCGCAGTGAGGAAACTACTAACCAGCCGCAGCAGCAGCAGCAGCAGCATCAGGTGGACCTGGAGCAGGAGGTCAAACAACAGGCTTGGGCCTACTTGGACAGCACCCTGCCAACCGAGGTAGACAATCCCCTTGACTACTGGGCAACGAAACTTGACCTTTGGCCCCAACTAGCTGAATTTGCCCTTGAAAGGCTGTCATGCCCCGGCCAGTAGCGTGGCATCGGAGCGCGTGTTTAGTGCGGCAGGAGGTATTGTAACTCCGCGGAGGACACGACTGTCCACCCAAAGTGTGGAGAGACTCACGTTTGTGAAAATGAATCAGGCGTGGATTAGTCTGGATTTCAAACCACCAGTTCCTGACACAACTGACTAAATCCGCCATGAATCATGCCCCTGCCATGTGCCACTTTCAGGTCTCCTCACACACTGGGTGTGTTCCATTTTTTTGTCATAGGGTGCTGGCAGATTACGGGCCTCCCATAGCTGCTGCCAGGCCCCTAATCTGCCATGGGCCCCTATACCGCCTCCTCATGCTGCTGCCAGGTCCAGAGTCTCTCATGCCATGTGCCACTTTCAGGTCTCCTCACACTGCTGCTGGTGTGTTCAATTTTTTGACATAGGGTGCTGGCAGATTACGGGCCTCCCATAGCTGCTGCCAGGCCCCTAATCTGCCATGGGCCCCTATACCGCCTCCTCATGCTGCTGCCAGGTCCAGAGTCTCTCATGCCATGTGCTACTTTCAGGTCTCCTCACACACTGCTGGTGTGTGTTCAATTTTTTGTCATAGGGTGCTGGCAGATTACGGGCCTCCCATAGCTGCTGCCAGGCCCCTAATCTGCCATGGGCCCCCTATACCGCCTCCTCATGCTGCTGCCAGGTCCACAGTGTCTCATGGGTCCCTGTACCGCCTCCCATTGCTGCTGTCTCCATCGCCACACTCTGCCATGTGCCACTTTCAGGTCTCCTCCTCACACTGCTGGTGTTTCCATTTTGTCATAGGGTGCTGGCAGATTACAGGGCCTCCCATAGCTGCTGCCAGGCCCCTAATCTGCCATGGGCCCCTATACCGCCTCCTCATGCTGCTGCCAGGGGTCACAGTCGGCTCATGCCATGTGCCACTTTCAGGTCTCCTCACACACTGCTGGTGTGTTCAATTTTTTGACATAGGGTGCTGGCAGATTACGGGCCTCCCATAGCTGCTGCCAGGCCCCTAATCTGCCATGGGCCCCTATACCGCCTCCTCATGCTGCTGCCAGGTCCACAGTGTCTCATGGGTCCCTGTACCGCCTCCCATTGCTCCCACTTTGCCATGTGCCACTTTGAGGTCTCCTCACACTCCTGCTGGTTTTCCATTTTGTCATAGGTTGCTGGCAGATTACAGGCCTCCCATAGGTGCTGCCAGGCCCCAAATCTGCCATGGGCCCCCGTACCGCCTGGTCACGCTGCTGCTGGGTCCACAGTGTGACATGGGTCCCTGTACCGCCTCCCATTGCTCCCACTCTGCCATGTGCCACTTGAGGTCTCCTCACACTCCTGCGGTTTTCCATTTTGTCATAGGTTGCTGGCAGATTACAGGCCTCCCATAGGTGCTGCCAGGCCCCAAATCTGCCATGGGCCCCCGTACCGCCTGGTCACGCTGCTGCTGGGTCCACAGTGTGACATGGGTCCCTGTACCGCCTCCCATTGCTCCCCACTCTGCCATGTGCCACTTTCAGGTCTCCTCACACTCCTGCTGGTTTCCATTTTGTCATAGGTTGCTGTATGGCCTCCCATTGCTGCTGCCTCCACCGCCACACTGTGGCTCCAAACACTGGTTTTGGCCCCGTGACTGGCCAAATGAGTGAAGTGTGCGGTGATTCTAAGATCGACGGCACTCATCTGCATGTTATACTGACTGACAGTATTATTTCTCTTCCCCAGCAGACTCCAAGGGCATTTAAATTAAAGGTACAGTGTTCTGCACTAATATTAAGTCTCTCTGAAGCCTAGAAACACCCTTTTATAAGTTAAATTTCAATTCTATCAGAATGCGGGCAGACACTAGAATATCAAGCCTGTTAATCCTGAACACTAATATTGAGTAAATCAAAGGATCTCCAGAGGCTCTATATAGGGATGAGGTTCCTGTCTACCATCGGTTCAGTGGTGAATCCTTTCCTGTTGGCAGACGAGTCAAACTAATGTGACATGTCACCTCCATAGTAGCCAACTAACCATAATGCACTTCTGGCTTTTAAAATAAAGTCAGCTGGCTTAGAAGGACCATAAAGGGGGCTTTTGGATAAGCCTCTCCCTATAAAAGAGCCACATTAACAATGTTCTTTAGCTGTTATAGGGAAAGCATTAGATGTGTTGCTGATAAAGTGCATAGAGGAAGATTAGTGTAGGGTTTGTAGGCATTGGCCGGTCTCTTAAAGTAGTAAACTCTTACTGAATGTCCTGTAGGTAGAAAGTGCTTTTTATTTTGGAAAATTTGTAAGGGGGGTTATATCTTAATGCCACTTGGTGTCCCACACATCCTCTTTAGAGCCTGCTCACATGCACTATAGGGATAACAAGCTGCAGGTGCCTTTTTTCACAGGGAATATTTCCAAAATGCTGCTGGCTGCAACTGTTTTTTTCACAACCACTTTATGAGCTGTCCCTGTTCATATGCACTGCAGTGATAACAGGGTGCATGTGTATTTTCTTAGGGCAGACGAGTCAAACTAATGTGAATATAATAAATAAATATTTTGTAAATTGCTGCTGCCTGTGTTTTTTATTTTTCAAAGCCTCTCTATAGAGCATGCCCATGTCTAGTGATAACAGGATGCATGTGTTTTTTCACATGGCACATTTCCCCATTGTTGATTGCTGCGACTGTCCCAAGCCCCATATCTTATTTTTGTTCATTGCATTTTTTCACAGGGCTTTTTTTTAAACAGTTAAAACGGTGAAATATGCCCAGAAATTGTGTATAAGCACAAAAGCTTATATATTTCCTTTGGGAGAAACATGTGACAGAGTGATTTACCAGTAAAAGATTGTAGGAGACAGAAGGAACAGAGCATTGTTATCCCTTAATATAAAGTGCCCAAACAAGGTCCTTTCATATCAGTATCACCGTGTGTGTTATTTTCATGAAAGCTCATGGTTAAAAATACACTGCTCAAAAAAATTAAAGGAACACTTTGTAATCAGAGTATAGCATCAAGTCAAGTAAACTCCTGGTACATTGATCAGGTCAGTTAAGTAGCAGAGGGGGTTGTTAATCATTTTCAGCTGCTTTAGTGTTAATGAAATGAACAACAGGTGCACTAGATGGGCAACAATGAGACGACCCCCCAAAACAGGAATGGTTTTACAGGTGGAGGCCACTGACATTTTTTTTTTCCCTATTCATCTTTGACTATTTTTCACTAGTTATGCATTTGGCTAGGATCACTACTCGTAGCAGGAGGTGATACCTGGGCTCTACAGAGGTTGCGCAGGCAGTCCAATTCCTCCAGGATAGCAAATCAATATGTGCCGTTGCCAGAAGGTTTGCTATGTTTCCCAGCACAGTCTCAAGAGCATGGAGGAGATTCCAGGAGACAGGCAGTTTCTCTAGGAGAGCTGGACAGGGCTGTAGAAGGTCCTTAACCCATCAGCAGGACCGGTTTATGCTCTCCTTTGTGCAAGAAGGAACAGGATGAGCATTGCCAGACCCCTGACCTGACCCATTTTGGTGGTGGGTCAGTGATGATCTGGGGAGGCATATCCATGGAGGGACGCACAGACCTATACAGGCTAGACAATGGCACCTTGACTGCCATTAGGTATCAGGATGAAATCCTTGGACCCATTGTCAGACCTCCTGGTGCACAGCAATGCCCAGCAATGCCTCACACATGGTGAGACTATACAGGCAGTTTCTGAAGGATGAAGGAATCAATATCATTGAATCATTGAATGGTGCCCACGCTTGCCTGACCTAAATCCAACAGAATTAGTAAACTGTTCTTGAGCTTGGTTTTGTGTTTTTATTAAGGGGTTAAACTTGGATAGGAACTGTAGAACTTGTGAACAACTCCTTAGAAACTATGTAGAAAGACTCGGATTAGTAACAGTCTCTTCTAGGAGAGCACTAAAGGTCTACCTCCTCAGTTCCTGGATGATTCCTTCTCTTCACCTGGTAGCCTGAGGGCATCTCTGAGCATGAGGGCCCAAGAGCTGCTGATTTAACAGTTCCAGATGAGAAGCTAGTTGGGTGTTACACCTGACTGCTCTCTCCCCTTATCTGGCCCAGGGGGTGAAGGAGTACTCACACTGTCCTCTCCTGTTAGCTTAGTGGGTTGATGGCTGCCTTCAGGCCTTAAGCTGGGCTGGTTCCTTTCCTGCTACACAGGCTGTCCTACCCAGGAGATGTTGAGGTAGTGGAGATCCTCCTTCCCTGTGACCTGCCTGTAGGTAGGCTCCCCTCCATGGGGCCCCCTCCCAAGCTCTGCCACATTTGAGGGTTGCCAGGAGGACAAAGTCCTTCAAATATGCAACTCTGGGCCTCCTCCCCTCCTCTCCCCTGCTCCAGAAAGCTTTCATATTTCTGGAAAGGTGAGAAGGCTCCAGAAGCCCTGACCTGTTGGAGCCTCCCAGTCTGTTCTGAGGTGACCTCACTCCCAGCCTGACTCATCCCCGGGCTGCTACTCTATCTAACAAAAAAAAAAACCTAACTAACCCGGAGGGCATCACATTATCATGGTCCTTTTAAAGCTTGACAAAGACCCTCTTATACCTGAAGTATATTGCCCCATCTCATTGCTCACACTTGACATTAACGCCCATTAAGGTGCATTTCCGTAGGCCAAAGTCTACTTTTCATTAGAATCCATCTACTTTTAGACGGCAAAGACATTTACTAAAGAAAACGTCTAACAAATAGACGCAAAAGCGAATTTACTAATGGCCACAATAAAGAATCTAACTAAAAAAACACACGTCCTAGAAGCACATCTAAAAGAATGAAAAATCACTATAGAAACATGTTCACATTGAAATTTGCTTTCCCAAATATCTGGACTTCACTTTAAAGAATATATTACTTTTCAAAAAAATTCTGCAGTGGGTAAAAAATTGTTTTTTTTTCAGGGAATTCATGACAGTCAAGAACTAGACGCTTTTTTCCAACGTCTATGCACAGATAGAAATGCGCATGTGCAGAACACAATTTAGCCGTCTACCGCGGGCACTTTTCTTTTAGACGCTGTTTAATAGTAAATCTCTGTGTGGAGTCCTCTGAAAGACAGCAATCGCGACCGTCAACTGAGTTTCACAAACAGCACTATTTGTAGCTAGGCATATCTTAATGCATACTAATTTGATTTCCTTAGTTCTATTGATTCTATTTTTGTTTCTTATCCTTTATATTTTTCTGTAATGGTTTTACATATTTAGATCTAGATAATATATATTTTGACAGCTGAATCTAAAAATAAAGGTCAACAATTAAATTTAAAAAAAATGGCGTGGGGCCCCCCTCCCATCCATACCAATCCCTTCGGATCTGATATGGATTTTGAGGGGAACTCCCATGCCAAAATTTTTTAAAAAAATGGCGTGGGGGTCCCCCCAAAATCCATATCAGATGCTTATCCGAGCATGCAGCCTGGCAGGTCAGGAATGGGTGGGGCAAGCGAGCGCTTCCCTCAAACCATACCAAGCCACATGCCCTCAACATGAAGGGGTGCTTTGGCACAGGATATGGAGGGGAACCCCCATGCCAAAATTAAAAAAAAAATGGTGTGAGGTCCCCCCCAAAATCCATACCAGATCCTTATCTGAGCATGCAGCCCGGCAGGTCAGGAAAGGGGGGGGGAGAGAGCACCCCCCCCTCCTGAACCATTACATATTTAAGAACTGTCAAGACAGTGGGGCAGACAGACAGCTGATAGTCAGCATTGGGAGCAGAAACATTTTTTAGTCCTCTCCAGGTGGCCGAGGCAGCGGGGGTGGCGCCGGCATAGTGATTGATGTTGGATCTACTGCAGGGGACATTCTTTTAGTTTTCTTCTCTTAATAAAGAACTTGTCAAAGACTGACTGATTGTTTCTTCTGGCTCCAACTTCAGTCTACATTCCTTGTTGATAAATTCTTTAGCATTCTTAAAAATGGTGCATTATCTTGCCAGTTGAGGATGTTAGAATGGTAGCCAGATACTTAGCAATGCTGTGTGTGACAGAGTTGATTCTTTGGGAATCAGTGGTTGAAATGCCTGAACCTTGTCCCTGGATAATGCTGTACCCTGAGTTAAAGCATGAGGCCGGAGCCTGTTGGGATGCCGAAGAATATTTGCACAGTTGTCACTAAGGCAAGACATCTTAGGAGCTTTCTTTAAGGACCTGGAGCCCTCTGGTATTTTGTCAAGGGCGCAAAAAAGAAGATTGCGTTGGCCGGGAATCAAACCCGGGTCAACTGCTTGGAAGGCAGCTATGCTCACCACTATACCACCAACGCAAGGCTGTGCAGCAAGCATGCTGCTACCTCTGTACAATTAAGGCCACACATGACATTGACTCCACAGACCCCCTCCAGCGCAAGGTCCATTTTCTGCCATACCAACTGACCACTTGGAAGATCAGCTAGAAATATTTCCCCATTTGTGGAGAGAAAGAAAGCAGATCAAGTTTCAGAGTGAAAGGGCACGTCTCCCAAGTTGGTTCTGATGTTAAACGGGAAAATTCTTCAACTTCCCTTTCTTAGGCCTGACAACTCATTTTGTAGTTCCCCAGCAGGGGGTGTGTCTCTGAAGTCAAGGACCAATACCCCGTTTAGGGAGGGATCGTCTGGGTGTAGACCTAAACTAGAGCCAAAATCTCTTCTAGTTCATATTTTGGCTCATACCTTTCCCTATGCACAAGTGACATTCCATCCGCAGGTGGATTATTATGCAGCCGCATCTGAGGAATGATTAGATATGAAATATGAAATTATACACTGAATGGTTCAAGAGATCTACTTTTCTGCTCTCCTGTGTATTCCAGTCAGGGAGTGTGACCTATCTTTTTTTTTTTTTTTTTAGACATAAAAACATGATTTATTTTGTATCAAAATCCAATGTATAAAACAACATTCTATTTCACACCAACAATACTAAAGCGTGTAGAAAATAAAAAGTTTGTAATATCAAGGAACAGCAAATCTCTTCCCATGGGATCCAAATTCCTTGTAAACTTTAGGCTCATTCTTATCGGCTTGGGCTCAACGCGTTTCATGGACTTTTCATCCACTTCTTCAGGAGCCATCACCTGGGGTGTCCCTAGGGTTGGTGTCACCCGGTGTGGTAACACTTGGTGACACCCCCTCTGAAGATCCCCCAGTAGCAGTGGGGGGTTCCACCAGCCATTTCACCCAAACACTGGTGAACTGGTGAACTTTTTCTTCCCGCCCCAGTTATTTTTTTTTTTTAATTTAAATATTTATTCATTTTCCATATAAAATACATTTTCCATCATAACTCTCTTATAACATACAAAATCATCGAATTATATCCCTTTCTATCTTTGTTTCCATTCCCCCCCCCCCCATACACCTATCCCCACCCACCCGAAAAACCCCACCCCCCCTCCAATCTAAAAAACCCACCCACTCTGCATTTCTCCATTACATCTTGTCCTATGTAAGGGGGTACTTTCTCATATCCTACTCTATTCCTTCATATATTTCACCTTAGGCACAAAAGATTCCCACTTTCCCCATCTCCTGTAATATAACCCCATCTTGTCTTCTTGCATATAATACAGTTTCTCCATCCTACTTATCTGAATCACTCTCTCCACCCAATCCTCTTCTCTCGGCACCTCAGAACTATGCCAAAACGTATGTATCAGACCTTTGCCGCATTCAGACAGTACCAAATACCCGAATCCTTGTATTTGTTCACTGATAGCTCTGTACTATGCAACAGACACAACTCTGGATCCAATCCTATCTTTATCCCCAAAATTATCCCAATTGAATGAACCACTGTCTTCCAAAAACCTTCTATCTTTGGGCACTCCCACCATATGTGATATAACTTACCTATCCCTCCACACCCCCGCCAACACACCCTGGTGTATTCTCCCCACACATCTTATATTCAACATTCGGTGCAATGTGCCATCTTGTTAAACACTTATAGTTTACCTCTACCTCTCTTATACTTACATTCTCATGTATTAATCTATATATTTTCCTCTGTTTTTCTTCATCTATCTCTATTCCCAATTCCCTTTCCCATTTTCCTATATACATTGGTTTTGTGTGTGTGTCTAATCAGTGAGAATCTTATAAACTTTTGCCGTGCCCCGTTTCCCATCTCCACGTGATTCCAACAACCTCTCAAACAAATTCCAGTCCTTTCTCAATCTCAACGGTTTCGGAAGACTCCCAACAAAGTGTTTCAATTGATAATATCTCCACTTGTCTATCTTACTGAAAAGCTCCCTTTTGTCCTTTTTCAAATCCTTAAGTGTTCTCAATTTCTGCCCTTCCATAATATCCCTCAGTTGAATATCCTCCTTTTTAAAACCATTTTGCTGTGCACTCCTCCCTACCTGGAGGGAAATACTCCGTGTTCCTCAGTGACATTAATTGTGAATTAAAATCCCATTTCATAAACTTGTGCAATTTATCCCAAACCTTTAAAACATTTAATGTATAAACACTCGTGGTATCTTTTAATCCTCTATATTGTGCTGGTGCCCATATGACTTTACTCAAGTTAACTCCGCTTAATTCATTTTCAATCTTAACCCATCTTTTCCCCTCTGGATTGTGTGTCCAGTCATAAATTCTTGCTAAAACCACTGCTCTATAATACCTCTTAAAATCTGGCACTCCCAATCCTCCCCTCTCTTTATTTCTACTCATCAACTCATAAAATATTCTGGGTTTTTTATTTTTCCATATATATCTTGTTAACATCTTTTTAATTACCTTGAAAAAGACCTCCGGAAGTTCAACTGGGATCACCTGGAATTTATATAGGATTTTAGGTACAATTACCATTTTTATCAGGTTTATGCGCGCCCTATCCATGATGGGTTACCTCCACCCAATTTGTTTAGTTCCTCCTTAATCTCGTTTAAAAGTGAGATAATTGATTTAACAACTTCGTATATGTAGCAGTGAGTTTAATCCCTAGATATTTTATTTCTCTATCCTTCCATATAAAAGGGAATTCTTTTTGTACTTTTTCTTTTTCACTATTTGGAAAATTTATATTTAAGATCTCAGTGTTGGTTCGTGCTTCTCTGGAATGTCTTTGAACTCCTGGGAAGGCTTGCGTTATCTTTTACAAGGTGCTAAATTGCACAGCTCTCTTAGACAACCAGGCACTTCAGCTCAAAAAGGTTTTATAGCTCTGGGCTCCCTGCTGTGCCCTGGCCTGGGCCAGCTTGTGACACTCCTAACACACAGGCCATATGTCAATGTGTACAAACAGAGAGGAAGGGGGGAGAATGAATGAGGGGGAAATATGTTTGTCAGGATGGTTGACCCTTTGCCAAGATGAAGGTTGAAGCCAAAATG
>CATNWA010004031.1:0-22896 GCA_951230385.1 Staurois parvus | reverse complement strand
AAATAAATACAACAAAATTAATGATGATATTATAGAGTCATATGTGGAACCCCACTCACACAGGGCATCAGAGGTTCCTCTCCAGCAGTGAACCAATAGAGAAGAGAGCATATAGATCCCCCTACTTTAATAATCCAGGTGAACCTAGGCAGGTTGTAAAAAAGGAACAGCCAGAGTACACTGAAAATGTTCTTTACATGAAAAAATACAACAAATGTGGCCACAAATTCTAAGGACTGGTAATCTGTAATACATTACATTTTTGTTCTTGGGTTTAGGTATCCTTTATAATTTAAATAAAAATATACATCAGATCAAAAAGAGTGACAAGAGGTAAGAGGAATAGTCCCTTCAAATGAAGGACAGTTGTGAGCAGGAATGAGCTCAGGCGATTTCTAAAAACAAGTTTGAACCCCCCTAAGCTATCTCACCCAGGAAGCTGTCAAAGCGAAACAGCCAATCATAGATAGCAGAGGCATTCCCTGCCCTACAGCTGCATGTATACATGTTCCTTTGGGGGGGATGCCTCCACCGTCTATGATTGGCTGCCTGCTTTGACAGTTCCCTGGTGGGATAATCTAAGCAGGGTTAGGACTTGTGTCCAGGGGCGGACTGACCATTTGGAAACTCAAGCACTGCCCGAGGGCCTGGGTCAGTAGGGGGCCCCATGAGATGCCCCTGGTACCTTTTTCATAGGCTTTTTGAGTCTGGACAAGGACACAGGGGACCCATGATTCCCTATTGCCCGGGGGGCCCCATGAGTTGTCAGTCCACCCCCTGCTTGTGTCGTAAGTATATTTAGTAATTTTAGACATTTTACAGCACTTTATCCATCCTAGCCAAACTGTTTACTTAGCTCTATGATATAGGACCACTTTAAAGTGTTCTCCTCACTGAGCTCTGAAGCTCAGACAAGCTTTATAAATTCTGCATTTTTAATTGTTGTAGAGAACAGAAGACAGAGGTACAAGAGCAGACAAGAGGTACAACTTATGTAGGAGGATTTATTTCATCTCTGTGTATCACTTGAGGCCGGTCACTTCATTGGGTATATGTGAGGGTGTACAGCCACTTTAACTTGCAGAGAGCCAAGGCGAGTCAGGTTAGGAACTGCACAGTAACCAGCTATTCTGGTTTCTATGAAAGTCCTGCTCTATAAATACTTATTCATCTTGAATCTATTTTTATTCCAAAGCTCAACTAATTTCTTTAAGTACATTTCAGGCTATATGATGAGGTTGCAAGTGAGGACATGTATCAGTTGAAGAACAGGGTAAACAATCTTGCTTTGGTATTTCCATGAATTTATGTGTACATAGAAATGACCCAGATGTGTTCTGTTTTTTATATGTATATGAACCTAATAAAACTTTACCTATAGAAGTTGGAAATCAAAATTAGATTATACAATTGCTCCATCTTTAAAACACCATGGTAATTATTTGTTTACCTATAATTTATTTATTTGGACATGTAGCATAGTATTTGGCAGCTTTCAGTAGGAACCATAGTAGCAGGAGGATCTTGATAGGGGTATGTATGGCTGCACTCATTAGTGATGGTGTGAACCTCCTGCGCTCCCAAGTGTTTTTTTAAAACTAAAAAATTATTAAAATAAAATAAATGTGTGTATAAATCCCAAAGGGAGCTGCTAACATTAAATCATATACCAGTGATTAAGTAAAATAAGAGTAATAAGGAATGCAGCGCTACATTCAAATCATAAAATTATGTGAATGTGGGATCCCAAAATATCAAATAAGTTAAATTAGATAATATGACGGTGTTAACAATACATATCAATAAGTGCTCATTAATAATATCATCAACACAAATAAAGTGAATAGCTCAAAACATGTGAAAAAAACATATGAAAAAACCATATCCTTATATATATGCATAAAACAAAATTACACATATATATGATATAATCACACGTGCCTGTTGTGAAGTGAAATAACCATAATATTGGTACAAACGAAAATATATCTCAAAGTCCAAAAATATTATTGGTGACAAAACAGTAAACGGTGCTTCCAAATAATACTGTTAGTGACCATAAGTGAAACTCGTGCAGATTTCTGTGTGTGTACAAATCTGAGAATCCAACCACCATCTGGATTAGCCTCTCACCTCATCCCTTCGACCCTTGCGGATCAAAGAGCAGTAGTGGATCCCTCTCACGGATCCTCCAAGCACCAAAAACACTCCAAAGGCAGTTTTCTCAGGATATAGTATTCACACTCTGGCTCTTCTCCAGGAAATGTTGTAGTATCAATCTCTCAAATGAGACAAAGGAATCCTCCCATAGTGTAGTATATTTAATTATACCATAGGAACAGATAGCATTTTTGCATTAGAACTTACGTAGCAGCCAGTCCAAGAAAAAACCTCATGCTTTCAAATGAGGATATATCTGTTTGGGTGTACAGCTGGATGCACAGGTGTACCAAGATGGCCGCCACGCCAGAAATACGTCACCACGTCAAGCCGACGCGTTGCGTCACAGTGTCATGTGACTTCATCAGGGCTGTCAATCACAGTGACGATCTCGCTTTAAATACCCATCCTGTTAAGAGGAACCACCCTCGTGGGAGGGGTTTTCCTCAATATCATTCCACCACTACTTTCCGCGGCCATAACACTGAAGACCACTGGGGACTCCTATGTAAACACTATATGCTAATGACTACAGCGGGCACATATATACAGGGATCAACCGAACACTGTATAATAATGCACCTACTACAATCAGTATACCTGATCCTTATAAAAAACATATATAAACAAACTGCCCTTATATCACATCCTAAAACCTCCCATTTTAATTAGTAAAAACGAAATTTTATTATAAAAACAAAAATATATTTTTTATTAAATTTAAAATTAAAATATAAGATGGAAATAAAAATAAAAATAAAATAGACCATCTCTCCCATAATTACATATACTATTATCAATTCTTGCAATAATAAATATCAGCATATGATCTCTTATTATGTATAGATATCTGGAAGGATATATATACATGTGCATATAAAAACGCACATATATACACATATTCCTACCCTCAATTTAATCAAAAATATGTATATTATCTTCAAAAAATAAAATAAAATAAATTAAAAACAAATCAAATAATCTAAAATTATTAAAAATTATTATTTAATTAAAAATAAATGAGAATATATATTTATATTTATAATATCCCACCCCTTCACCAGCTAACGAAGGACCTACTCCGAAAAAACTCACACACATATATTCTATCCAAAAGCATGAGTTTACATAATCAATGCTTAAAAATATTACATAATAAAAAAGTATATATATATATATATCTATAGCACCATCTCAAATACCCTCAAAAATCAGAAATAAAACAGTTTAAATCAAACTCAATGTTCAAACCATTGGGGAAATACGTGTGCATGTTATAAGTCCATTTTGACTCCATTTGGCTCAAAGAACGCACCTTATGGCTGCCTCGCCAATGTCTCTTATATTTAGTGATACCCCAAAATTTCAATTCACTAGGGTCTTTGTTATGATATTTGGCGAAATGCTTTGAAACGCTATGCTTCGGGAACCCCTTCTTTATATTTTGTACATGTTCCCGGAGCCTGACCCAAAGAGGTCGTTTAGTTCTCCCTATATACTGCAATCCGCAACTGCATTGCAGTGCGTACACAACTCCCTCTGTCCTACATGTAATAAATTCTTCGATCTTAAATTCTTTGTCACTTACAGATGAAGTAAAACACATCAATTTCTTGTTCTTTCCTTTTGTGGATTTGCACGCATAACATGCCCTGCACGGAAAAAACCCATTTATATCTAAAAACGTGACTTTATTCTTTTTGGTAGGCAGATCCAGGACATTTTTAACAATTTTATCTCTTAATGATGGGGCTTTTCTATATCTGAAAATAGGGAATTCTGATATTATCTCCTTTAGGGCCGGATCAGCTTTCAATAGTGGCCAGTATCTTTTAAAAAATAGTCTCCACTTTCTTATAATGGACATTGAAATCCAGGCACATCACCAATTGGTCTTTTTGTTCCTCATTTTTCTCTCGATCTACAAGAAGTAAATCTCTTTTTGTATTTCCAACCTCCTGGATCGCTTTACTAATTAGATGTTGCGGATAACCCTTGGCTTCAAACCTATGACCTATATTTTTTGCTTGGCTAAGAAAGTCCTCCTGTGTGGTGCAATTTCTTCTAAGTCTAATCATTTGACCTTTTGGTATGTTCAATAACCACGGCGGGAAAATGGCAGCTATCTTGAGGAATGTAACCATTCCTATCGACACTCTTAAAGAATGTCTTCGTGATAATTTTATCTTGTATGATTTTAATATCTAAATCTAGAAAGCTTATCTGCTCCCGACTATGTTCCCAAGATAAAAACAATATCGTTACTATTCCTATTTAGATTTTCACAAAAATATAATAAATCTTCTTCTCTTCCCTTCCATAATACTATAATATCATCTATATATCTTTTAAACAGTATTAGTTCTTTCGGGGTCTCAAATATACTGCCTTCTCTTCCCAGTGCGCCATGAACATGTTTGCTACACTGGGAGCAAACCGAGCTCCCATGGCTACACCCTTAACTTGATTATAAAAAACATTATTATGCCAAAAATAATTATGTTTTAAGCAAAATTCTAAGCAATCCAAAATGTATTTTCTCTGCCCTCTTTTTAGATTCCCATATTCTTTTAAGCCCCATTCAGTAGCTTCCATATCTTCTGTGTGACCAATAATTGTATATAACGATGAGACGTCAGCCGTTGCCAAGATCACATCATTACCATCTACTTTGTCCAACATTTGTATTAGGTGCTTAGTGTCTCTCAAGAAAGACTTAGTTTCTCTCACCAATGGTTGAAGGAACATATCCACATATTGTCCCAATCGTGCCAATAAAGATCCAATTCCATTAACTATAGGACGTCCCGGAGGATGAGTATTATTTTTATGAATTTTCGGGATAGTATAAATAATCGGAATCCTGCAAATTTCAGGAACAAGATATCTAGCTTCTTTTTTTATTCAAATACTCTTTCTCACATCCTCTTTTGATCAATTTTTCTAAATCCTTCTTGTATTTGACCGTAGGGTCCTTCTTAATCATCTCATAGGTGCTATTATCACTTAATTGAGTACCTAATTCTTCTAAATAATATTTTTTTCGACATGACCACTATTCCCCCTCCCTTATCGGCCGGCCTGACCACTATGTCATTTCTCTGTGTTAGCATCTTGATTCCTTTTTGCATATCCATATTAGGCCGAAACCTTGGGAGTTTCAGGGATTCTAAATCTTGACTCACCATTTTTTTAAAAGATTCAATTTGACAATTATTACTAATCTGAGGGTTGAATAAAGATTTATTCCTTAATCGGGTATATTGAATATTACTAACTGGTGCACTATTAGTCATATTTCTGGTACTAGATAAACCCATAAAATACTTTTTAATATTAATCTTTCTAATAAATTTCTGTAGGTCTATAAAAATATCAAATTTATTTGCTGGTTTGGGTGGGGCAAACTTCAATCCTTTGTCCAACACAAGGATTTCTTCCTTAGTAAGTGTAGTACTGCTAATATTAAAAATACCTTCTCCTACTACTCTCTTTTTCGCTTGGACCTTCCGTCCTGCTCTGCACCCTCTTGTCTTCCGGGACTTCTGTTGGCACATCCTTCTCTCCGGGGACTTCTTTCCCCACCCTCCTTCCCTAAAAAATTCCTCTGCTGATATTCATAATCTAATGGTTCAAATCTATTGTATAACGGGATAGGATTACTCCCTTCATAACGCGGTCCTTGCCATCCCAAATGTTCCTGTCTGGGACTCCTGGGATAGAAAGGCCTATTTTCTTGTCTGGGACTTCTAGGATAAAATGGCCTGAATTCCTGCCTAGTATATATGTGCGTTTTTATATGCACATGTATATATATCCTTCCAGATATCTATATAAAAATAAATTATTTGGTATAGATTCCTTATACATAATAAGAGATCATATGCTGATATTCATTATTGCAAGAATTGATAATAGTATATGTAATTATGGGAGAGATGGTCTATTTTATTTTTATTTTTATTTCCATCTTATATTTTTAATTTTAATTTTAAATTTAATAAATAATATATTTTTGTTTTTATAATAAAAATTTCGTTTTTACTAATTAAAATGGGAGGTTTTAGGATGTGATATAAGGGCAGTTTGTTTATATATGTTTTTTATAAGGATCAGGTATACTGATTGTAGTAGGTGCATTATTATACAGTGTTCGGTTGATCCCTGTATATATGTGCCCGCTGTAGTCATTAGCATATAGTGTTTACATAGGAGTCCCCAGTGGTCTTCAGTGTTATGGCCGTGGAAAGTAGTGGTGGAATGATATTGAGGAAAACCCCTCCCACGAGGTGGTTCCTCTTAACAGGATGGGTATTTAAAGCGAGATCGTCACTGTGATTGACAGCCCTGATGAAGTCACATGACACTGTGACGCAACGCGTCGGCTTGACGTGGTGACGTATTTCCGGCGTGGCGGCCATCTTGGTACACCTGTGCATCCAGCTGTACACCCAAACAGATATATCCTCATCTGAAAGCATGAGGTTTTTCTTGGACTGGCTGCTACGTAAGTTCTAATGCAAAAATGCTATCTGTTCCTATGGTATAATTAAATACACTACACCATGGGAGGATTCCTTTGTCTCATTTGAGAGATTGATACTACAACTTTTCCTGGAGAAGAGCCAGAGTGTGAATACTATATTCTGAGAAAACTGCCTTTGGAGTGTTTTTTGGTGCTTGGAGGATCCGTGAGAGGGATCCACTACTGCTCTTTGATCCGCAAGGGTCGAAGGGATGAGGTGAGAGGCTAATCCAGATGGTGGTTGGATTCTCAGATTTGTACACACACAGAAATCTGCACGAGTTTCACTTATGGTCACTAACAGTATTATTTGGAAGCACCGTTTACTGTTTTGTCACCAATAATATTTTTTGGACTTTGAGATATATTTTCGTTTTACCAATATTATGGTTATTTCACTTCACAACAGGCACGTGTGATTATATCATATATATGTGTAATTTTGTTTTATGCATATATATAAGGATATGGTTTTTTCATATGTTTTTTCACATGTTTTGAGCTATTCACTTTATTTGTGTTGATGATATTATTAATGAGCACTTATTGATATGTATTGTTAACACCGTCATATTATCTAATTTAACTTATTTGATATTTTGGGATCCCACATTCACATAATTTTATGATTTGAATGTAGCGCTGCATTCCGCATTCCTTATTACTCTTACTGCACTCATTAGTATTTTGCAATTATTAATTTTTGCCATTGAAACTTAACCAAAGAAACAACTTTAATTTGTGCTTATTAAGCTGCTTAGGCACACTGTGCTTGAAAAAATAAAACAATCAATTTTTTTTCTTTAGAGGGTGTTCTTTTGGGGGAAGAGATTTATTTAGGTTAGCATTTTTATTTTGTGTTCTTTAAAATGGTACAGTCACTATAATTTGTTATTTTAAACTTTTTTTTACTTTCTGTTTTGTCTGACTTTCTGTAAAAAAAAAAAAAGAAAATAGGAAGCCATTTTTGGCACATAAAGAGCTCCAGGTAAGTTTAAGGGGTGTATTTGTAAAAACAAAACAAAAAAAAATATGCATCCTATAAAATTGCTTGTACATTTGTTCTGAATGTTTTCAGTAATAACAAATAGTGGATCAGGGAAATACCACATCATGGCCAATGGATAGAGCAGATGATCATAGTAAATAAGTTTTTTCTCCCTGTGGTCATCAGCTCCATCTGTTGGCCATAATGCTGCATATTCCTGATTCATGCGATTCTTGTGCATGGAAAACATTTGACCTGGATAGAAAATAGCATAATAACGTTCAATTTTGATATACCGTATTTGCCGGCGTATAAGACGACTTTTTACCCCTTGAAAATCTTCTCAAAAGTCGGGGGTCGTCTTATACGCCGGTATACGGCATACTGACACATTTTAGGGGGGCGGCGCGTTGCCGCCGCCGCCCCCCCCTTCCCCCAATGGAAGGGACACTAAGTACAGGGGTGGGCAGCGGCTGTTTCTTACCTGGTTCTGGTCCCACGACGATCCGTCCAGGAAGCGCGGCTGCGCCTTCAGTTCGGCCACTGGATGTTCCTGCGGCTGCTCGGCTCCGCCTCCTCACCAGTGATTGGCCGCCAGAACTGTAGCTCAGGAAAGGCACACAGGCGGCCAATCACCGGCGAGGGGGTGGAGCCGAGCGGCCCCGTGAAAATCGAGTGCAGGACCAGCAGGTAAGTGGTCAGTGTAGACGTGCTGCTGCAACCACATATGCTGGCTGCAGCAGCACCATACGAGAACAGGGTCAGCAAGTGTCAGTGGGAGGAATAGTGCCCCATCATTGGTGTCACTGATACCAATGATGGGGCACTATTCCTCCCACTGACACCAACGATGGGGCACTATTCCTCCCCCCCACTGACATCAACGATGGGGCACTATCCCCCCCCCCCCCACTGACACCAATGATGGGGCACTATTCCACCCCCCACTGACACCAATGATGGGACACACCATTCCTCCCACTGACACCAATGTTGGGACACCATTCCTCCCACTGACACCAATGATGGGGCACTATTCCCCCCACTGATACCAATGATGGGGCACTATTCCCCCCACTGATACTAATGATGGGGCACTATTCCTGCCACTGATACCAATGATGGGGCACTATTCCTGCCACTGATACCAATGATGGGGCACTATTCCTCCCACTGATACCAATGATGGGGCACTATTCCTCCCACTGACACCAATGATGGGGCACTATTCCTCCCACTGATACCAATGATGGGGCACTATTCCTCCCACTGATACCAATGATGGGGCACTATTCCTGCCACTGATACCAATGATGGGGCACTATTCCTGCCACTGATACCAATGATGGGGCACTATTCCTGCCACTGGTGTGCATTGGAAGAGGGGTAGTCTTATACGGCGAGTATAGCTCAAACACTAAATTTTAGCAGGAAAAGTAGGGGGGTCGTCGTCTTATACGCCCAGTCGTCTTATACGCCGGCAAATACGGTATATATATATACAGTGAGGAACAGAAGTATTTGAACACCCTGTGATTTTGCAAGTTCTCCAAATTAGAAATCATGGAGGGGTCTGAAATTCACATTGGAGGTGCATTCCCACTCTGAGAGACAGAATTTTAAAAAAAATTCAGGAAATCACATTGTATGTTTAAAGAATTTATTTGTCTTGCACTGCTGAACATAAGTATTTGAACACCTGAGAAAATCAGTGTTAATATTTGGTACAGAAGCCTTTGTTTGCAATTACAGAGGTCAAACGTTTCCTGTAGTTCTTGACCAGGTTTGCACACACTGCAACTGGGATTTTGGCCCACTCCTCCACACAGATCTCCTCTAGATCTGTCAGGTTTCGGGGCTGTCGCTGAGCAACACGGAGTTTCAGCTCCCTCCAAAGATGTTCTATTGGATTTAGGTCTGGAGACTGGCTAGGCCACTCCAGAACCTTGATATGCTTCTTACGGAGGCACTCCTTGGTTATCCTGGCTGTGTGCTTCGGGTAGTTGTCATGTTGGAGGACCCAGCCACGACCCATCTTCAATGCTCTGACTGAGGGAAGGAGGTTGTTGCTCAAAATCTCACAATAAATGGCCCCATTCATCCTCTCCTTAATACAGTGCAGTCGTCCTGTCCCCTTCGCAGACAAGCACCCCTAAAGCATGATATTACCACCCCCATGCTTCACAGTAGGGATGGTGTTCTTGGGATGCAACTCATCCTTTTTTTTCCTCCAAACATGACGAGTGAAGTTTAGTTCTACTTTGGTCTCATCTGACCACATGACTTTCTCCCATGCCTCCTCTATATCATCCAGATGGTCATTGGCAAACTTCAGGCGGGCCTGGACATGTGATGACTTGAGCAGGGGAACCTTCCGTGCAATGCATGATTTAAAGCCATGACGGCATAGTGTTCTACCGACAGTGACCTTTGAAACAGTGGTCCCAGCTCTCTTCATATCATTGACCAGCTCCTCCCTTGTAGTTCTGGGCTGGTTCCTCACCTTCCTTATCATCAGTGATACCCCACGAGGTGAGATCTTGCATGGAGCCCCAGTCCGAGGGAGACTGACAGTCGTCTTTAGCCTCTTCCATTTTCTAACAATTGCTCCAACAGTTGATCTATTTTCACCAAGCTGCTTGGCAATTGCCCCGTAGCCCTTTCCAGCCTTGTGGAGGTCCACAATTTTGTCTCTGGTGTCTTTTGACAGCTCTTCGGTCTTGCCCATGGTAGTAATTGGCGTCTGACTGACTGTGGGGTGGACAGGTGTTTTTAAAGAGCTCAGACATGTGCTACTAAGTTAGATTAATGAGTGGAATAGAGGTGGACTTTTTAAAGGCACAGTAACAGGTCTTTGAGAGCCAGAATTCTTGCTGTTTCTTAGGTGTTCAACAGTGCAAGACAAATAAATTCTTTAAAAAATAATACAATGTGATTTCCTGATTTTTTTAAAAACATTCTGTCTCTCAGAGTGGGAATGCACCTACAATGTGAATTTCAGACCCCTCCATGATTTCTAAGTGGTAGAACTTGCAAAATCGCAGGGTGTGTATAACCCTCTGGTACCGATTTTACTTACCTCCATTCTTCTGATGACCAGAAAAGCACGAGGAGAAGCGGCGGCTTCTCATTCCCAAGATGGCGTCCAGCCAGCTCAGCATGTTCAGCCAGGCACTGACAAGACAAAACTCCTAAGTCAGACAAAACTCAGAACAAAGAGGCACCCCGAGATATGCTTTATTATGGTCAGAGGCTTAGGGACAGTCAGACCCTTCTCTGCAGGAGACTGCTCTACCCACTTCATCTGAGTCCCTCCCTCAGGCTGAGCCAGATGATCCTCTGGGGAGGGGGCAACTCAACCTACTCTCAGTGAAATATTAAAAGCGGTCAACAAATGTACCGCCTCAGTGGATATGCTTAAGAAACACAAAAGATCAAAGAGCGCACCACAGCCACAGAAGGCCATATTAGTAACATCGAAGACCACCTCACGGCAATAACTAAAGATCTCAGCTTAGAATCCAAGATGGCGATAGCCAACACCTCCATAGTGGATAATTTTGAAAACCACCTACACCTAAAAAATATCCGTATTGTGAGTCTCCCGGAGTGCAGTGAGGGTCGAGACCCCACTTAATTTGTGGAGAGATGGCTTCTGGAGATTTTTGACAAAAAAATCCTTCATCCCTCTTTTTGTGGGGAAGCGAGCCCACCGCACTCTACGAAGGCCATAGCCTCCTGGCCTTCCTCCTAGACCAATACAGACCCGTCTACTCAATTATCAAGACTGGCAGATAATCATCCGCCTCTCCCGCTCTAAGGCTAATGTCCAATACAATGGGGCAAAGATAAAATTTTACCTGGACTTTTCCGCTGATGTTCAGCGCAGGCATTCACGATTCTTGGAGAAACAACGTTTTTGCAATGCCTTCAACTGACCTACGCTATGCTGACCCAGCCCACCTGCAGGTGACTGCCAACGGGCAAGCACTTCTTCGATACAGCCAAAGATACCACTGAATGGCTGGATACTAATGAGCACAGTCTACGTCACAGGGCAATGGCTGGTGAAGATGAATAATTCCCTCTAAAATTTCTGCGGCCTCTTTCTTCATATTGTGGATGTGAGATTATGGTTCTGGTATTTTTTTTTTTTCGTCTCTATCCGTTTAGACGGACATTTCCTGATTTTTCAAAGCAGTAAAAATAATTAACGAGCGCTCAGAGATAAATAATAAGCAGCTAGCATGAAAGGTACAAACCCCAAACCTTCACACTATAAATAAAACACATGCAGCGCTAAAAAGAAATAATGTATAGATCATAAATCTGATGTTATATAAAAAGAAATATGTGGTAAGCTATAGGTGCTTAAAGTGATGAAAAACGTCCTCAGATACTAATCAATAGTCCCAAAGTACAAAGATGGTCGACTCCGTGCTGAAAGGTGTGTAAATATTATGCACTCACCAGAAAGCGCATAATATGCGCATTTGAGTTGTCAGACCACTCCTGGTACTAGAAAGCTGAAGTAGAGCAGATCATCTAGCAGGCTGTCATTCTGGTAGGGATGCACCTTTCACTAGCCAGCAGAAGGATTCCAGATATCCAGAAACACTTGGTATGGCCTAATCCAGACTCCTCAACCAAGGCACTCATACAGGATATCCACCTTGAGAAAGGGGGGGGGCTTGACCAAACAGCCCACCCCAAAAAACACTGATAGTGTAGTATGTTCAAAAAAATTATTTATTGAAGAGTAAAAGTAGCCAACTCACAGGATATCCCAGAATCAAAGATGGCCGCCGGCCTCCACGAGGTATGGAGCGGCGTGACGTCACCGGCTAGGCTCCACTCTGACGCGTTTCGTGCGGACGAGCACGTTATCAAAGGGAGCGAGCACTAGCCGGACAAAGATATATATAGTGATTACCGCGCGTGCGCGGTAAACGAAAAAAGCCGGTGACGCCATCTTGGCCCGCTCGCGCATATATATTCAGACCTTTTCTATGATTTTAATATATGGATTTATTTTAATATATATTATGTGGGTTATATATGTTTTATACTATACATGTTTTTATATATTACTTGGAATGTAAGTTATCCAGCTCATGTGTTAGTCTCTAGTCATGCTGCTATTATTTATAAACATTTTTACCTCCATTGTTGGTTATGATTTTATTACTTATAAACAGATTTATATTTACTTGTCATTTGCTATCTAATTATATTATATTCTAGTTTGCTCTTATTGTGCATTAACTTTAGAATGACAAATTCATTTGCACCCGCATTAGACTCCATTATAATGGAGTCAGGGATATTGCAATAATACGAGCAATACCACTGTGTGCCAGTATCTATTCCAATATGGAATTAGCTTTGGCTTCCTGAATACTGGTTTCTATTAAGGAGGTAATACGAGATTAATGCAGTAACACATATGACAATTGTCTATCCTGAGCCGTGATAACCAAGAAAATGGCCGCTGTCGTATGCATTGCGCATGCGTGAGCGGGCCAAGATGGCGTCACCGGCTTTTTTTTCGTTTACCGCGCACGCGTGGTAATCACTATATATCTCTTTGTCCGGCTAGTGCTCGCTCCCTTTGATAACGTGCTCGTCCGCACGAAACGCGTCAGGGTGGAGCCTAGCCGGTGCCGTCACGCCGCTCCGTACCTCGTGGAGGCCGGCGGCCATCTTTGATTCTGGGATATCCTGTGAGTTGGCTACTTTACTCTTCAATAAAGAATTTTTTTGAACATACTACACTATCAGTGTTTTTTGGGGTGGGCTGTTTGGTCAAGCCCCCCCCTTTCTCAAGGTGGATATCCTGTATGAGTGCCTTGGTTGAGGAGTCTGGATTAGGCCATACCAAGTGTTTCTGGATGTCTGGAATCCTTCTGCTGGCTAGTGAAAGGTGCATCCCTACCAGAATGACAGCCTGCTAGATGATCTGCTCTACTTCAGCTTTCTAGTACCAGGAGTGGTCTGACAACTCAAATGCGCATATTATGCGCTTTCTGGTGAGTGCATAATATTTACACACCTTTCAGCATGGAGTCGACCATCTTTGCACTTTGGGACTATTGATTAGTATCTGAGGACGTTTTTCATCACTTTAAGCACCTATAGCTTACCACATATTTCTTTTATATAACATCAGATTTATGATCTATACATTATTTCTTTTTAGCGCTGCATGTGTTTTATTTCCTGATTTTTGTTCCTAGCGAGAGAACACTCTACGTTTGGATTTTCTGGAAACTTTCCTGTTTCACTTCTACTGAATTGCCATAACCAACTCCAAGTATAGCCCAATGGCTGTGGTGTCTGGTCGGCACTCTATTGGAGCTATTTCTGTGTTTCGGGGAAAGGAGAGAAGAGTGCCCCCACAGTTGGGCATTGGCCTACCAAGGCAGCATCTTATTTTGTTTGGACTGTTTGGTTTTGATTTAGGCGAAGCTAAGCCTGATCTCTCTTTCAGGTTTCAGCAGTTTTCTTTTTTGTGACAGTACCTATAATTTTTGCTTTAAATATTTCATCGGACATGCTTTCAAGATCCAGTGGACTCTCTGTTCTCAGCCTCAGCAGGGACTATCTGGTCTTATATACATATGTCCAGGGGATATCCTTTACTCATTTTTCTCTGTATTGTTACGTCAGATATAACATTTGTTTTGTGGAATGTGAGTGGGGTGCGGAGTCCTTTGAAACCTTCTATGATATCCACATGTCTGCAGAAATTCCACCCAGCCATTGTGAGCCTTCAGGAGACTCACCTCAGGGATCTACCCTTAGCTGTCTCCATTTGCTTGGGTGGATAGTGATTTTCACTCCACTCATACCTCTTTCTCTTGTGGGCTGAGTTTCCTGGTACACCATGCTCTGGATTTCCAGGTTTACCTCTCCTCAGTGGATTCAAAGGGTAGATATACTGTATATATTTCTTTACTGCCATTTCGCCGCTATTACTTTTGTTCTAGCATGTATCTATATACCACCTCCCTTCCCCACCATGGTGCTGTGGGCCTTAGTGGCCTTTCTGATTGACAAGCCAGAGGTTCTGCTACTAATTGTAGGGGATTTTAATGGTTATCTTGATCCAGCTTTAGACAGGCAAATCCCCCAGTACCTCTTAGAGAGACTCCACGGGGTACAACCCTATCCTGCTTTCTGGAAGAGGTGGGGTGGCAAGACCTTTGGAGGGAGGGGGGGCACCCTTTGACTAGGCGGTTTTTGATGTTTTTCTAAGACACATCTATCCCTTTCCAAAATAGATTTATGTTTTGATACACTATCTATGGGCTGCTTGCTGTCTAAAATTTAATACTATCACCGAGGAATATCTGATCATTTTACATTGGCGATGTGGGTCACGGCCAAAATGCAACTGGACTGTCTAGAGCCCTTGGAAATTTAGAACTTTCTGGTTGCAATTATACTGCTCAAATGACCAGATTGCGCAAAACATCTTTTGTTTCAAATCAATGAACATTGTACGGACAGCCTATTGGTATGGAGAGGTTTAAATTCTTTTTGAGAGGTGTGCTTATTGCTGAAAATCATGAGGTAAAGCACTCTTCCTCTGAACTGCATATATGCAGGTAGAGCAACAGGTAGGTCAGCTTGAGTTGGAATATATCACCACTTCCTCAGACAATGCATGGGAGGCGTAGCTGTCGGCCAAGGCCACCCTGGATTGCTTGATGACCTGCAAAGCAGAACATAAGAGGTTCTTTAGTAAACTGGCTTTTTATGAGGAGAGAGAGCAGACTGGTCGCCTATTGGCACGGCTGATCCACTCTAATCATGCTTCCCCCACTGTAGGTGCCATTAAATCCAGAAATGACAGTATAGAGAACACTCCGGACAAAGTGCTTGCCGAACTGACAGCATTTTATGAGGATTTTTACAGCTCCCATTGTGGGTGTTCCTTGGCTGATATTGCTCAGTATGTGCAGTAATCCCTCTCCCTACCCTATCTGCTATATAAAAGAGATGGTTAGATGCTCCAAATATGCTGGAGGAACTACAGCGGGTAATCAGCTCCTTCCCTAATTGTAAGGCTTCGGGGATGATGATCTACCAATGGAGGTGTTCTTTCATTATGAGGAACAAATTGTGCCATTTTTCATTAAGTTCTACAATGAGGCCCAGCGACTTCCTCCTTCAATGTCAAGGGCTCAAATTATTTTACTGTTGAAGCCTGGAAAGGATTCCCTAGAACCTGGCTCCTAAAAGCCAATTTCTTTATTACAGTATAATATGAAGATTCTTGCCAAAGTAATAGCCTTTCTATTAACAATCAGTTATTTCCTCTATTGTTCACCCAGACAAGGCAAGATTTTGCTACATAAATCTATGGCTGTCAATTTACGATGGCTGTATATGAACATGCAAACACCCTCTGAAAATGTGGGACAAAGAGTTCTATTTTCACTTGATGCCAATAAGGCTTTTGACAGTATTGAATGAAAGTACTTGTCAGTATGCTAGATAAATTTGGATTTGGTAAGGTTTCTCCTGGGTTTGCCTCCTATACTCTAACTCTAAGGCTACAATTAGAGTGTCGGGTAAAGTTTCAGCCCCTTTTACCTTGGATAGAAGAACCTGACAGGGCTGCCCACTATTGCCTCTATTATTTGACCCTGCCATTGAGCTGCTGGTGGCTCTTATTCGCTCCACTCCTGACATTACTGGTTTCAATATAACACCTTACATAAGAAAATCATGTTATATGCTGACGACATGATGCTGATGCTTGGTGACACATCATCATCCTTACAAGCAGTCATGGACATCATTTTTAAATTTAGGACCTTTTCAGGCCTAACTAATAATTGGACTAAATCTGCTCTGATGTTACTGGATGGTGATGTTAATCAGCCAGTGGCTCACTCCTGCCCAAAACCAATCACTTCTAAATTTAAATACCTGGTAATTTATATTACCCTGGTTCTTACAGACTTTTGCAGGTATAACATCTCTCCACTGCTTACTTGATTTCAAGATAAGACTAAAATCTGGTCCAGTTAAAACTGTCTGTAGTGAGTAAAACCAACCTAATAAAAATGATCCTCATGTGCCGCAGCTTCATTATTTTTTTCATATCACCCCCACTATAATCCGATTAAAAAACATTTTAAACCTGTGAAAATTCCATCTAGCGATCCTTCTTTGGAAGGATCCGACTAGAACACCTCCAGCTCTCCCCAAGGAGATGACGGTGGCCCTGCTCTTTCCCAGCCCATGGCTTTATTACTTAACAGTGCAACTGCAACATTTGGTGGGCTCTCTCAGACCTCGGGGTGGATTCCCCTGTCCTAGCTCCACCACCTGCTTAGTACTACACATACAAACAGGGACTCGATCCCAAAAGGGTTGGAGGCTCAAGCTTTTGGTACGACCCAACAAACGCTTTGCCACCTACAATTTGATTACAAAAGATTTGGAATAAGGCTAGATCCCTACAGGGAGTAACGGGATTCTCTACACATAGCCCAATCTGGCAGGAATGCTCTGTATGGTTGAACTTGCTAAACTACAGCCAGGGCATCCGCTGGAAATGCTTTGAGATTACCCACCTGCGTCACATATTCAAAGATGGGGTCTTATTATCCTTCTCTGAACTGCAAAAATATATTTCAGTTACCTAGGTTTCTATGTATTATTACTATGTACAACTGTGACACGCTGTCAGAGCTTTGGGGAATACTCAGGTCTAGAGAATCTCCCATGCCTCTCTTAACTTGTTTCTTACTGCCAAACCCTCTAGGTTTAATCTCACCACTGTTATTCCATGCTCTTGACTGAACATCCTAAGAAGTTCCCCCTAAAGGCTTTGGCACTGTGGAAAGATATCTGGGCTCCATGTCAGGTGATCAATGTGAAGAGACCTTTGAGGCGGTTACCACTTGTTCTCTTAATGTGTCTCAGAGACTGTCGCAACTATATATTCTAACTCAGAGTGCACTATACCCCACTGAGATTGCATACAATGGTATTTAGCCAGATCCCCTCTGTCCCAAATGCCAATGCAACCATGGAGATCTCATGCATTTACTCTGGCGTTGCCCTCTATATTACACCTACAGTCAGGTCCATAAATATTGGGACATCAACACAATTCTAACTCTAACATTTTTGTCTCTATACACCACCACAATGGATTTGAAATGAAACCAACAAGATGTGCTTTAAATTGCAGAACTGTCAGCTTTGCATATGTGCTCCCACTTGTTAAGGGACCAAAAGTAATGGGACAATTGGCTTCTCAGCTGTTCCATGGCCAGGTGTGTTGTTATTCCCTCATTATCCCAATTATAATGAGCAGATAAAAAGGTCCAGAGTTCATTTCAAGTGTGCTATTTGCATTTGGAATCTGTTGCTGTCAACTCTCAAGATGAGATCCAAAGAGCTGTCACTATCAGTGAAGTAAGCCATCATTAGGCTGAAAAAAAAAACAAAACAAACCCATCAGAGAGATAGCAAAAACATAAAGCGTGGCCAAAACAACTGTTTGGAACATTCTTAAAAAGAAGGAACACACACGGTGAGCTCAGCAACACCAAAAGTGTGTGTTGTGTGTGTCTGAAAAAAGATTCCCTCTAAGACCACGGAAAACAATCTGTGGTGGGAGTAGATGACAGAAGGAATCTTATTTCCCTGATCGAAGAAATTGGGGGGGGGCACCCTTCACAAAACAGTTGGCCACATCAAGAACACTCTCCCAGGAGGTATGGTGTGGATTGGTGTCAAAGTAGTCACCAATCAGGAGAAGACTTCACCAGAGTAAATACAGAGGGTTCACCACAAGATGTAACCATTGGTGAGCCTCAAAAACAGGAAGGCCAGATTAGAGTTTGCCAAACGACATCTAAAAAAAGCCTTCACAGTTCTGGAACAACAGATCTATGGACAGATGAGACCAAGATCAACTTGTACCAGAGTGATGGGAAGAGAAGAGTATGGAGAAGGAAAGGGGAACTGCTCATGATCCTAAAGCATACCACCTCATCAGTGAAGCATGGGTGGTGGTAGTGTCATGGCGTGGGCATGTATGGCTGCCAATGGAACTGGTTCTCTTGTATTTATTGATGATGTGACTGCTGACAAAAGCAGCAGGATGAATTCTGAAGTGTTTCGGGCAATATTATCTGCTCATATTCAGCCAAAATGCTTCAGAATTCATTGGACGCCGCTTCACAGTGCAGAATGGACAATGACCCAAAGCATACTGCAAAAGCAACCAAAGAGTTTTTTTTAAGGGAAAGAAGTGGAATGTTATGCAATGGCCAAGTCAAACACCTGACCTGAATCCGATTGAGCATGCATTTCACTTGCTGAAGACAAAAACTGAAGGGGAAAATGCCCCAAGAAACAAGCAGGAACTGAAGACAGTTGCAGTAGAGGCCTGGCAGAGCATCCACTAGGGATGAAACCCAACATCTGGTGATGTCTATGCGTTCCAGACTTCAGGCTGTAATTGACTGCAAAGGATTTGCAACCAAGTATTAAAAAGAGTGAAAGTTTGATTTATGATTATTATTCTGTCCCATTACTTTTGGTCCCTTAACAAGTGGGAGGCAAAATAATGCAAACTGTTGTAATTCCTACACCGTTCACCTGATTTAGATGTAAAATACCCTCAATATAAAAGCTGACAGTCTGCATGTTAAAGCACATCTTGTTGGTTTCATTTCAAAATCCATTGTGGTGGTGTATAGATTCTAAAAATGTTAGAATTGTATTGATGTCCCAATATTTATGGACCTGACTCTATATTGAAAGGGGGTGGTGGACATCGTTAACTTGGTGTTTCAAACTACAATTCCATTAGACCCCTATATGTTGTCTGCTGAGTATATTTGGGGATGTCGAGCCTAGAGAATATATCCATGTAGCTATCGGCAGAGCCTTGTTCATGGCACTTAAAATTGCTTTTGAATTATTCGGAAATCTGTAATCCCTCCCTCCCTACCAGGGGAATGGATTTGTTCTCTGGGTGATATCTTGAGATTAGAAAAATACATCTACCAACATAGGGGGTGCCCTGGTAAATTATCGAGCTGGATACCCCTGGGTTGAGCCCTTTGGAGTTAGTACAAATGTGACTCCTACGAGACCCTTTAGGCTGAATGTTTAATTTCTGTCTGCCATTTTTGCACGTACTTGGTAAAAAGTAACCAAAATATACTTTGTAACATGTATGTGAAGTCTAACACCAAATGCTTCCATTAGTAGTTATTATTTGACTGCATGATTGGACGTTTTGTCTTTTTTGTATTCGGTGTTCTGTAGCACAAAACTGCGTGTCTATTCTCTGCTGTTTGGATTCAAATATAACCTTTTTCTTGATATAAAAAAAGTTATTTCACCCTTAAACACAATAAAAATTGCATCACTATTGGCTCAAGTGCATGTTCCATTCTTCTGATTTTTGAGCAATAAATAACTCATAAGCAATGGTACATAAGTAAGTCCATCTACTTTGATTATGGGATTATAATAGTTTTAAAGGAATATATGTGTATATACACAAAAAACACCTAGTAATTACCCATCAAGTCCAAGGTGGCATTTTTTCCAGTAGGAGATGAACACACATACTCCCACATGGTTGAACTGATGGACAGGTTCGTATCCAACCTTACCAACTATGTAAACTATATAACTATGTAACTAAGAGAAGGTACCTGGATATGTGTGGAGCTTCGTTGGTTTAGTCCCTTAGGGGTACTGTTGCTTTTTTTATTACTACTTACTGACTAAATGTCTCTAGGGATTTTTTGTTTTTAAATTTTTGTTTTGGGGTCATTTAAAATGTTTTCACAGGTTGGGTTGTGCTTTTTTGATATTTACTTTTTATCTAGTAATTCATCACGTGTTTTATCACGTGAGCTTTTTTTCAATACACATATATTCTTTACTATGAAATAGAAATTCAGTTAAATTACTTTTTACATAAGCTGTGCAACCTGATTCCATTAAATGGGGTCCATGTTATTGATTATATTTTGAGTTTGGTTTTCATTGGGAAAAAATTTTGCAGTGGTGCGGTTTTATTGTATAATCTCTAAAAAAAAATCTAAAGGACAAACACTATCAACTTTAAAAACCTTGACGGCTTAAATCTTTTAAACAGTTTCTTTTTAAAGCTTTATGTGGTTATTAAAGAAATCAGATGATTTAAATACTTATTTAAGAGCTTACCTATTTAGTACCATTATTACTGTAATGATGGTTCTGTTGTCCACTGTGTGGCAGGCAGAAACCTTTCTATAAATATATGTAGAAAGTATAAGTAGACAGGTTAATTGTGAGAAAAGACTAAATCAATCAAAAAGCCAATTCAAAGATTTTGTGCATAGCACAGTAAGACCTTCATAAAACAGAACATACATTATAAATGCCAAAAGTATTGGACACCTGCATTTACAACATACATGAACTTTAGTGGCATCCCAGCCTTAGCCTTAGTCTATAGGGTGTAATATTGAGTTGGCCCACCCATTCCGCAGCTATACTAGCTTATACAACTCTTGCTGGGAACGCTGTCCCGCAAGGTTTAGGAGTATGTCTATGGAAATGTTTGACCATTCTTCCAGAAGCGTATTTGTAGAGGTCAGGCACTGATGTTGGGGCGAGAAGGCCTGGCTTCACAGGCTCAGCTCTAATTCATCTCCCAAAGGGTGTTACTATCAGGTTGAGGTCAATCAAGTTCCTCCATCCCAAGTCTTTATGAGGACCTTGTTTTGCGCACTGGAGTGCAGTCATGATGGAACAGGATGGGGACAATCCCCAAACTGTGCATACAAAGTTTGGGCGCATGAAATTGTCCAAAATGTTTTTTGGTATGCTGATGCCTGAGGAGTTCCCTTCACTGGAACTAAAGGACCAAGCCCAACCCCTGAAAAACAACCCCACACGATAAACCCCCTGCCACCCAAACTTTAACACTTGGCATAAATGCAGTCAGGCAAAAGTACCATTCATCCGGTCAAAACCGCCAAACCCAGACACATTCCATTTTGATTGCCAGAGAAGGCGTGATTCGTCACTCCAGATGAACATGTCTCCACTGCTCTAGAGTCCAGTGGTGGCGTGCTTTACACCAGTGCATTCTTTACGTTTGCACTTGGTGGTGTAAGGCTTGGATTGCAGCTGCTCGGATACCATGGAAACCCATTCCATGATGCTCTCTACGCACTGTTGCTGTGCCAATCTGAAGGCCACATGAAGGTTGGAGTCTTTAGCTATTGACTCTGCGGAAAGTTGGTCGGACTTCTGTGTACTGTGCGCTTCAGCATAGTTTGCTGACCCCACTCTGGTCATTTTACTATGGCCTACCACTTCGTAACTGAGTTGCTGCTGTTCCCCATTTGCTTCCACTTTGTACATTACCACTAACAGTTGACCGTGGAATATTAGTAGCAAGGAAATTTCACGAATGGCCTTATTGCACTGGTGACAATCTATCACGGGTACCATGCTTGAATTCACTGTAGCTCCTGAGAGCGCGACCTGATTCTTTCTCAAAATATTTGTAGAAGCAGTCTGCATGCCTAGGTGGCCTTGATTTTAACACCTGTGGGACCATGGATGTGATTGGAACACCTTACTGTATTTTTTCGTTCCATAAGATGCACTTTTTTCCCCCAAAAAAAGGGGGGAAAATGTCAGTGCGTCTTATGGAGCGAATATAAAGCGGTCCGGCCCGGTATTTTCCGATGCCGCCACCATGTCAGAATACCGGGGCCGGCTGCTCAGGCTGTTCTCTCTTACAGGGCCTTACCTGTTCCTCCTCCAGCGACTGCACAGTCTTCCCGCGCTGGCTTTCTGTGACAGCCGGGTGCCCACTGCACATGTGCTTTGCTTTCTCTGTGAATGGTCCGGTGTCTTCTGGGACACAAGACAGGTCCCAGTAAGGCGCCGGGGCATTCACAAAGCGCAGCGCTTCTTCGCACATGCGCAGTGGGCACCAGCTGTCACAGAAATCCAGCGCGGGAAGAAGAGAGAGAACGAACAACGCCGCGGAAGTGGGGAGCAAGTACCTGTCAAATTCAGGTTCCCGCTCCCCCTCCCTCCCCAAAGGTCAGCAGTCTCTGGTCATCTCCTTTAACTGGTCTGCAGTCTGGTTATTCCCTGCACTGTCTGCAGTCTTCGGGGTCCTCTGTACCTGTGTCACCTTGGTATTTTCCCTGTTTCTAATGTCCGC
>CATNWA010004030.1:0-15693 GCA_951230385.1 Staurois parvus | reverse complement strand
ACGGGTCTGTGGTTGTACCAAATACCTTCCACTTCTTAATAATATACATCACTGTGCTTCTAGGCATTGATAAAGCTTTTGACATTTTTTGTATCCATTTCCTGACTTGTGTCTCTCCACAACTTTATCTTCTGACAGTGCCTCACCACCCAATCCGAAGTGGAATTCGAGTCGAATATCGGAAAAATTTCGATTCGTGCCGAATCCGAAAAATAGCCTAATTCGGACGCGCGAATCGAAATTTTTCAGAAAATGGCGGCTGACATGTGCGGCGACGGAGCGGGGATGTCTGGGAAGGCGCGCAGACAAGGCGCGCTGACCCAATGCATTCCTCAACTACATGTGATCGCATCAGCCTATCAGCAGCCAGCCAGCCAGCACTGTGTAATGGTCGAGCTATAAATAGCGGCCATTTTGGAATTCTTCATTTGCCTGCAGTTATTGAACAGAGGCAGACCGCTCTGTACTAGGGACAGGGACAGAGTTAGGGCCACAGAAACGATAATTGGGGACAGAGAAAAGTTACTTAGGGACAGAGAACCATTACTCAGGGACACAGACTTGTTAATGAGGGCCACAGAATCGTTATTTAGGGACAAAGAAACGCTAGTTAGGGCCACAGAATTCATAATCAGGGACAGACAGAATTGTTACTCAGTGCCAGAGAATTGTTACTTAGGGCCACAGAAACGTTATTAGGGCCACAGAATTGTTACTCAGGGACAGACAGAATTGTTACTGAGTGCCAGAGAATTGTTACTCAGGGACAGACAGAATTGTTACTGAGTGCCAGAGAATTGTTACTTAGGGCCACAGAAACTTTAATTAGGGCCACAGAATTTTTACTCAGGGACAGACAGAATTGTTACTGAGTGCCAGAGAATTGTTACTCAGGGACAGACAGAATTGTTACTGAGTGCCAGAGAATTGTTACTTAGGGCCACAGAAACTTTACTTAGGGCCACAGAATTTTTACTCAGGGACAGACAGAATTGTTACTGAGTGCCAGAGAATTGTTACTCAGGGACAGACAGAATTGTTACTGAGTGCCAGAGAATTGTTACTTAGGGCCACAGAAACTTTACTTAGGGCCACAGAATTGTTACTCAGGGACAGACACAAATTGTTACTCGAGTGACAGAGAATTGTTACTCAGGGACAGACAGAATTGTTACCACAGAATTGTTACTCGCCAGACAGAGAATTGTTACTCAGGGCACAGAATTGTTACTGAGGGCAGAATTGTTACTTAGGGCCACACTTTAGGGCCACAGAATTGTTACTCAGGGACAGACAGAATGTTACTGAGTGCCAGAGAATTGTTACTCAGGGACAGACAGAATTGTTACTGAGGGCCAGAGAATTGTTACTTAGGGCCACAGAAACTGTTACTTAGGGCCACAGAATTGTTACTCGCACAGACACAGAATTGTTACTCGCACAGACACAGAAATGTTACTCAGGGCACAGAAACTGTTACTTAGGGCCACAGAAATTGTTACTCAGGGACAGACAGAATTGTTACAGGGCACAGAATTTTACTCAGGGACAGACATTGTTACTGAGAGAATTGTTACTGAGGGCCACAGAATTTACTTAGGGCCAGAGAAATGTTACTTAGGGCCACAGAATTGTTACTCAGGGACAGACAGAATTGTTACTTAGGGCCACAGAATTTTTTACTCAGGGACAGACAGAATTGTTACTTAGGGCCAGAGAATTGTTACTCAGGGACAGACAGAATTGTTACGGAGTGCCAGAGAATTGTTACTCAGGGCCACAGAAACTTTACTTAGGGCCACAGAATTTTTACTCAGGGACAGACAGAATTGTTACTGAGTGCCAGAGAATTGTTACTCAGGGACAGACAGAATTGTTACTGAGTGCCAGAGAATTGTTACTCAGGGCCACAGAAACTTTACTTAGGGCCACAGAATTTTTACTCAGGGACAGACAGAATTGTTACTGAGTGCCAGAGAATTGTTACTCAGGGACAGACAGAATTGTTACTGAGTGCCAGAGAATTGTTACTTAGGGCCAGACAGAATTGTTTACTGCCAGACTGTTACTCGAGGGCCAGAGAATTGTTACTCAGGGACAGAAAATTGTTACTCGCCACAGAATTGTTACAGAAGAATTGTTACTTGTTACTCGCCACAGAATTGTTACTCGAGTGCAGAATTGTTACTTTTACTTAGGGCCACAGAATTGTTACTTAGGGACAGACAGAATTGTTACTTAGGGGCAGAGAATTGTTACTCAGGGACACAGACAGAATTGTTACTGAGTGCCAGAGAATTGTTACTCAGGGCCACAGAAAAACTTTACTTAGGGCCACAGAATTTTTACTCAGGGACAGACAGAAATGTTACTTACTGAGTGCCAGAGAATTGGGACAGACAGAATTTACTGACTCAGGAATTGTTACTCAGGGACAGAATTGTTACTGAGTGCCAGAGAATTGTTACTCAGGGCCACAGAAACTTTACTTAGGGCCACAGAATTGTTACTCAGGGGTTACAGACAGAATTGTTACTCGACAGTGCCAGAGAATTGTTACTGAGGGCCACAGAAACTTTACTTAGGGCCACAGAATTGTTACTGAGTGCCAGAGAATTGTTACTCAGGGACAGACAGAATTGTTACTGAGTGCCAGACACAGAATTGTTACTCAGGGCCACAGAGAACTGTTACTGAGGGCCACAGAATTTTACTTAGGGACACAGAATTGTTACTCGCCAGACACAGAATTGTTACTCAGGGCCACAGAACTGTTACAGAAGAATTGTTACTTAGGGACCAGAGAAGAATTGTTACACAGAAACTAGTTAGGGCCACAGAATTGTTACTCAGGGACAGACAGAATTGTTACGGAGTGCCAGAGAATTGTTACTCAGGGCCACAGAAACTTTACTTAGGGCCACAGAATTTTTACTCACAGACAGAATTGTTACTGAGTGCCAGAGAATTGTTACTCAGGGACAGACAGAATTGTTACTGAGTGCCAGAGAATTGTTACTCAGGGCCACAGAAACTTTACTTAGGGCCACAGAATTTTTACTCAGGGACAGACAGAATTGTTACTGAGTGCCAGAGAATTGTTACTCAGGGACAGACAGAATTGTTACTGAGGGCCAGAATTGTTACTCAGGGACAGAATTGTTACTTAGGGCCACAGAATTGTTACTCAGGGCAGACAGAATTGTTACTCGCACAGCCACAGAATTGTTACTCAGGGCCACAGACACAGAATTGTTACTGAGGGCCACAGAAATTGTTACTTAGGGACACAGAAAAGAATTGTTACTTAGGGCCACAGAATTTACATTACTCAGGGACAGACAGAATTGTTACTGAGTGCCCAGAGAATTGTTACTCAGGGCCACAGAAACTTTACTTAGGGCCACAGAATTTTTACTCAGGGACAGACAGAATTGTTACTTAGGGCCAGTGCCAGGAATTGTTACTCAGGGACAGACAGAATTGTTACTGAGTGCCAGAGAATTGTTACTCAGGGACAGACAGAATTGTTACTGGAGTGCCAGAGAATTGTTACTCAGGGCCAGAAACTTTAGAAAGAATTTTTACTTAGGGCCACAGAATTTTACTTAGAAGAATTTTTACTCAGGGACAGACAGAATTGTTACTGAGTGCCAGAGAATTGTTACTCAGGGACAGACAGAATTGTTACTGAGTGCCAGAGAATTGTTACTTAGGGCCACAGAAACTTTTACTTAGGGCCACAGAATTGTTACTCAGGGACAGACAGAATTGTTACTGAGTGCCAGAGAATTGTTACTCAGGGACAGAGACTGAGTGCCAGAGAATTGTTACTCAGGGCCACAGAAGAATTGTTACTTAGGAATTGTTACTCGCCAGAGAATTGTTACTCAGGGCCACAGACAGAAGGGCCACAGAATTTACTTAGGGCACAGAATTGTTACTGAGGGCCACAGAATTGTTACTGAGGGCCACAGAAACTGTTACTTAGGGCCACAGAATTGTTACTCGCACAGACACAGTTGTTACTCAGGGCCAGAGAGAATTGTTACTTAGGGACAAAGAAACGTTACTTAGGGCCACAGAATTCATACTCAGGGACAGACACAGAATTGTTACTCAGGGACAGACAGAATTGTTACTTAGTGCCAGAGAATTGTTACTCAGGGCCACAGAAACTTTACTTAGGGCCACAGAATTTTTACTCTCAGGGACAGACAGAATTGTTACTGAGTGCCAGAGAATTGTTACTCAGGGACAGACAGAATTGTTACTGAGTGCCAGAGAATTGTTACTCAGGGCCACAGAAACTTTACTTAGGGCCACAGAATTTTTACTCAGGGACAGACAGAATTGTTACTGAGTGCCAGCCAGAGAATTGTTACTCAGGGACAGACAGAATTGTTACTGAGTGCCAGAGAATTGTTACTTAGGGCCACAGAAACTTTACTTAGGGCCACAGAATTGTTTACTCAGGGCACAGAATTGTTACTGAGGGCAGAGAATTGTTTACTCGCACAGACACAGAACTGTTACTGAGGGCCACACAGAAAACTTTTTACTTAGGGACAAAGAAAAATTGCTAGTTAGGGCCAGAGACAGAATTTTACTCAGGGACAGACAGAATTGTTACTGAGTGCCAGAGAATTGTTACTCAGGGCCACAGAAACTTTTACTTAGGGCCACAGAATTTTTACTCAGGGACAGACAGAATTGTTACTGAGTGCCAGAGAATTGTTACTCAGGGACAGACAGAATTGTTACTCAGAGGCCAGAGAATTGTTACTCAGGGCCACAGACAGAATTGTTACTTAGTGGCCAGAGAATTGTTACTCAGGGACAGACAGAATTGTTACTGAGTGCCAGAGAATTGTTACTCAGGGGCCACAGAAAATTTTACTTTAGGGCCACAGAATTTTTACTCAGGGACAGACAGAATTGTTACTGAGTGCCAGAGAATTGTTACTCAGGGACAGACAGAATTGTTACTGAGGGCCAGAGAATTGTTACTCAGGGCCACAGAAACTTTACTTAGGGCCACAGAATTTTTACTCAGGGGGCCACACAGACTCAGGGACAGACAGAATTACTGAGTGCCAGAAATTGTTACTCAGGGACAGACAGAATTGTTACTGAGTGCCAGAGAATTGTTACTCAGGGCCACAGGCCCACAGAAACTTTACTTAGGGCCACAGAATTGTTACTGAGTGCCAGACACAGAATTGTTACTCAGGGACAGACAGAATTGTTACTGAGGCCAGAGAATTGTTACTCAGGGACAGACAGAATTGTTACTGAGTGCCAGAGAATTGTTACTTAGGGCAGACAGAAACTTTTACTTAGGGCCACAGAATTGTTACTCAGGGACAGACAGAATTGTTACTTACTGAGTGCAGAGAATTGTTACTCAGGGCCACAGAATTGAATACTTAGGGCCACAGAGAATTGTTACTCAGGGACAGACACAGAATTGTTACTCGAGTGCCACAGAAATGTTACTTAGGGCCAGACAGAATTGTTACTTAGGGCCACAGAATTGTTACTCAGGGACAGACAGACAGAATTGTTACTCAGGGCCACAGAATTGTTACTTAGGGACAGAGAAACGCTAGTTACTGGGCCACAGAGAATTGTTACTCAGGGACAGACAGAATTGTTACTGGAGTGCCAGAGAATTGTTACTCAGGGCCACAGAAACTTTACTTAGGGCCACAGAATTTTTACTCAGGGACAGACAGAATTGTTACTGAGTGCCAGAGAATTGTTACTCAGGGACAGACAGAATTGTTACTGAGTGCCAGAGAATTGTTACTCAGGGAATTGTTACACAGAATTTACTTAGGGCCACAGAATTTTTACTCAGGGACAGACAGAATTGTTACTGAGTGCCAGAGAATTGTTACTCAGGGACAGACAGAATTGTTACTGAGTGCCAGAGAATTGTTACTCAGGGCCACAGAAAATTTTACTTAGGGCCACAGAATTGTTACTCAGGGACAGAAATGTTACTGAGTGCCAGAGAATTGTTACTCAGGGACAGACAGAATTGTTACTGAGACAGAGAATTTACTTAGGGCCACAGAAATTTTTACTCAGGGACAATTGACAGAAGAATTGTTACTGAGTGCCAGAGAATTGTTACTCAGGGACAGACAGAATTGTTGAGAGTGCCAGAGAATTGCCAGAGAAATTGTTACTCAGGGCCACAGAAACTTTACTTAGGGCCACAGAATTTTTACTCAGGGACAGACAGAATTGTTACTGAGTGCCAGAGAATTGTTACTCTCAGGGACAGACAGAATTGTTACTGAGTGCCAGAGAATTGTTACTCAGGGCCACAGAAGAATTTACTTAGGGCCACAGAATTGTTACTCAGGGACAGACAGAATTGTTACTCGCACAGACACAGAATTGTTACTCAGGGCCAGACAGAATTTACTTAGGGCCACAGAATTGTTACTCAGGGCCACAGAATTGTTACACAGAATTGTTACTCAGGGCCACAGAAATTGTTACTGAGGGCCACAGAAATTGTTACTTAGGGACAGACAGAATTGTTACTTAGGGCCACAGAATTGTTACTCAGGGACAGACAGAATTGTTACTGAGTGCCAGAGAATTGTTACTCTGGGCCACAGAAACTTTACTTAGGGCCACAGAATTTTTTACTCAGGGACAGACAGAATTGTTACTGAGTGCCAGAGAATTGTTACTCAGGGACAGACAGAATTGTTACGGAGTGCCAGAGAATTGTTACTCAGGGCCACAGAAACTTTACTTAGGGCCACAGAATTTTTACTCAGGGACAGACAGAATTGTTACTGAGTGCAGGGACAGAGAAATTGTTACTGAGTGCCAGAAATTGTTACTCAGGGACAGACAGAATTGTTACTGTGCCAGAGAATTGTTACTTAGGGCCCACAGAAACTTTACTTAGGGCCACAGAATTGTTACTCGCACAGACACAGAATTGTTACTCGCACAGACACAGAACTGTTACTGAGGGCCACAGAAAGAATTTTTACTTAGGGGACAGAAGAAACGCTACTTAGGGCCACGGAATTGTTACTCAGGGACAGACAGAATTGTTACGGGAGTGCCAGAGAATTGTTACTCAGGGCCACAGAAACTTTACTTAGGGCCACAGAATTTTTACTCAGGGACAGACAGAATTGTTACTGAGTGCCAGAGAATTGTTACTCAGGGACAGACAGAATTGTTACTGACTGAGTGCCAGAGAATTGTTACTTAGGGCCACAGAAACTTTACTAGGGCCACAGAAATTTTTACTCAGGGACAGACAGAATTGTTACTGAGTGCCAGAGAATTGTTACTCAGGGACAGACAGAATTGTTACTGAGTGCCAGAGAATTGTTACTCAGGGACAGACAGAATTGTTACTGAGTGCCAGAGAATTGTTACTTAGGGCCACAGAAACTTTAATTAGGGCCACAGAATTTTTACTCAGGGACAGACAGAATTGTTACTGAGTGCCAGAGAATTGTTACTCAGGGACAGACAGAATTGTTACGGAGTGCCAGAGAATTGTTACTCAGGGCCACAGAAACTTTACTTAGGGCCAGAGAATTTTTACTCAGGGACAGACAGAATTGTTACTGAGTGCCAGAGAATTGTTACTCAGGGACAGACAGAATTGTTACTGAGTGCTGAGTGCCAGATAATTGTTACTCAGCACCAGGCCCCAGAAACTTTACTTAGGGCCACAGAATTTTTACTCAGGGACAGACAGAAGAATTGTTACTGAGTGCCAGAGAATTGTTACTCAGGGACAGACAGAATTGTTACTGAGTGCCAGAGAATTGTTACTTAGGGCCACAGAAACTTTACTTAGGGCCACAGAATTGTTTACTCGCACAGACACAGAATTGTTACTCGCACAGACACAGAATTGTTACTGAGGGCCACAGAACTGTTACTTGGGGCCACAGAAACGTTAATCAGGGACACAGAATTGTTACTGAGGGCCACAGTTACTGTTACTTAGGGCCACAGAATTGTTACTCTCGCACAGACACAGAATTGTTACTCAGGGACACAGAATTGTTACTCAGGGACACATAATCGTTTAATTAAAGAGTATGTCAGACAACATGCAGAGGAGTGGCAGAGGAGGCAATGTTTTAGGAGCGAGCAGACGTGGCAGCAGAGGAAGGGGTCGAGGCAGCACTATTCGCAGCCAGAGGCCAGGCCAGTGCTCCCGGTGTCATCCAGCGGTCGTGTCTCCACCGACAACCCTGCCGTCGTCGATTGGTTGGCTCGGTCGTCTTCCTCTTCCCAGGTCACCTCTGACACCTACAGCCAACGGTCGGTGGGTACGTCAGACACAACCGTTAGTTGGCATGGCCCGGGACCTAGCCCACTGAAATCACGTGTCCTCTACCTGCCCCTGTCCTTTGGTGTTCCCTCACCAAGCGAAGTATCGCATGCTGTGGGCTCAGCCCCACTGTACAGTGAGGAAGAGCTAACAGAGGGCGGTCAGGAACGGGGGGAGACATCCGCCTTTTCAGCAGCTAGGCGAAGAAGTAGTGGCGAGGAGAGTGGCCCGGTAGCCGGTCTAGAGACAGGTCTGTCTCCTGACCCAGACGCAGCCGAGGGGGCTAGTAGTGAGGCGGAGACCCTACTTGATGATGAGGAGGTTGATCGCACTTGGCAGCCTCGTCGTCATCAGGCAATTTCTTCCGCATCATCATCAGGAGAAGAGGGTGGCAGCTTGGCAGTGAGCGAAACAGTCGGTGGGTTGCCCAGGAGACAGCAGCAGGGTCGCAGCAGTGTCAGTGGAAGCAGTGTCAGTGGAGCCAAACGGCCACGGAGTAGAGCACCAGCTCCACTGCAGCCTACCACCACGGCCAGTAGTGGTGCCGGTGTGCACGGAGGAAGCAGCAGTCAGCCAGTGAGGAGTATCGGGGGCAAAGTTTCCTACTCGGCGGTGTGGCAATTTTTCGTCAAGCCGCCCGAGGAAGTAAACGTAGCCGTATGTCGACTATGTGGCCAGAAAGTCAAGCGTGGCCAGGGGGCCCATGTTGGGACTATTTGGGCCATGTTGGGACAATGGGAGACCTCCCATTGCTGCTGTCTCCATCGCCACACTCTGCCATGTGCCACTTTCAGGTCTCCTCACACACTGCTGGTGTGTTCAGTTTTTTGACATAGGGTGCTGGCAGATTACGGGCCTCCCATAGCTGCTGCCCTAATCTGCCATAGGCCCCTATATACCGCCTCCTCATGCTGCTGCCAGGTCCAGAGTCTGTCATGGGTCCCTGTACGGCCTCCCATTGCTGCTGTCTCCATCGCCACACTCTGCCATGTGCCACTTTCAGGTCTCCTCACACTGCTGCTGGTGTGTAGAATTTTTTGACATAGGGTGCTGGCAGATTACGGGCCTCCCATAGCTGCTGCCAGGCCCCTAATCTGCCATAGGCCCCTATATACCGCCTCCTCATGCTGCTGCCAGGTCCAGAGTCTGTCATGGGTCCCTGTACGGCCTCCCATTGCTGCTGTCTCCATCGCCACACTCTGCCATGTGCCACTTTCAGGTCTCCTCACACACTGCTGGTGTGTTGAATTTTTTGACATAGGGTGCTGGCAGATTACGGGCCTCCCATAGCTGCTGCCAGGCCCCTAATCTGCCATAGGCCCCTATATACCGCCTCCTCATGCTGCTGCCAGGTCCAGAGTCTCTCATGGGTCCCTGTACGGCCTCCCATTGCTGCTGTCTCCATCGCCACACTCTGCCATGTGCCACTTTCAGGTCTCCTCACACACTGCTGGTGTGTAGAATTTTTTGACATAGGGTGCTGGCAGATTACGGGCCTCCCATAGCTGCTGCCAGGCCCCTAATCTGCCATAGGCCCCTATATACCGCCTCCTCATGCTGCTGCCAGGTCCAGAGTCTCTCTCATGGGTCCCTGTACGGCCTCCCATTGCTGCTGTCTCCATCGCCACACTCTGCCATGTGCCACTTTCAGGTCTCCTCACACACTGCTGTGTGTAGAATTTTTTGACATAGGGTGCTGGCAGATTACGGGCCTCCCATAGCTGCTGCCAGGCCCCTAATCTGCCATAGGCCCCTATATACCGCCTCCTCATGCTGCTGCCAGGTCCAGAGTCTGTCATGGGTCCCTGTACGGCCTCCCATTGCTGCTGTCTCCATCGCCACACTCTGCCATGTGCCACTTTCAGGTCTCCTCACACACTGCTGGTGTGTAGAATTTTTTGACATAGGGTGCTGGCAGATTACGGGCCTCCCATAGCTGCTGCCAGGCCCCTAATCTGCCATAGGCCCCTATATACCGCCTCCTCATGCTGCTGCCAGGTCCAGAGTCTCTCATGGGTCCCTGTACGGCCTCCCATTGCTGCTGTCTCCATCGCCACACTCTGCCATGTGCCACTTTCAGGTCTCCACACACTGCTGGTGTGTTGAATTTTTTGACATAGGGTGCTGGCAGATTACGGGCCTCCCATATAGCTGCTGCCAGGCCCCTAATCTGCCATAGGCCCCTATATACCGCCTCCTCATGCTGCTGCCAGGTCCAGAGTCTGTCATGGGTCCCTGTACGGCCTCCCATTGCTGCTGTCTCCATCGCCACACTCTGCCATGTGCCACTTTCAGGTCTCCTCACACACTGCTGGTGTGTAGAATTTTTTGACATAGGGTGCTGGCAGATTACGGGCCTCCCATAGCTGCTGCCAGGCCCCTAATCTGCCATAGGCCCCTATATACCGCCTCCTCATGCTGCTGCCAGGTCCAGAGTCTCTCATGGGTCCCTGTACGGCCTCCCATTGCTGCTGTCTCCATCGCCACACTCTGCCATGTGCCACTTTCAGGTCTCCTCACACACTGCTGGTGTGTAGAATTTTTTGACATAGGGTGCTGGCAGATTACGGGCCTCCCATAGCTGCTGCCAGGCCCCTAATCTGCCATAGGCCCCTATATACCGCCTCCTCATGCTGCTGCCAGGTCCAGAGTCTCTCATGGGTCCCTGTACGGCCTCCCATTGCTGCTGTCTCCATCGCCACACTCTGCCATGTGCCACTTTCAGGTCTCCTCACACTGCTGGTGTGTGTGTAGAATTTTTTGACATAGGGTGCTGGCAGATTATGGGCCTCCCATAGCTGCTGCCAGGCCCCTAATCTGCCATAGGCCCCTATATACCGCCTCCTCATGCTGCTGCCAGGTCCAGAGTCTGTCATGGGTCCCTGTACGGCCTCCCATTGCTGCTGTCTCCATCGCCACACTCTGCCATGTGCCACTTTCAGGTCTCCTCACACACTGCTGGTGTGTAGAATTTTTTGACATAGGGTGCTGGCAGATTACGGGCCTCCCATAGCTGCTGCCAGGCCCCTAATCTGCCATAGGCCCCTATATACCGCCTCCTCATGCTGCTGCCAGGTCCAGAGTCTGTCATGGGTCCCTGTACGGCCTCCCATTGCTGCTGTCTCCATCGCCACACTCTGCCATGTGCCACTTTCAGGTCTCCTCACACACTGCTGGTGTGTTGAATTTTTTGACATAGGGTGCTGGCAGATTACGGGCCTCCCATAGCTGCTGCCAGGCCCCTAATCTGCCATAGGCCCCTATATACCGCCTCCTCATGCTGCTGCCAGGTCCAGAGTCTGTCATGGGTCCCTGTACGGCCTCCCATTGCTGCTGTCTCCATCGCCACACTCTGCCATGTGCCACTTTCAGGTCTCCTCACACTGCTGGTGTGTGTAGAATTTTTTGACATAGGGTGCTGGCAGATTACGGGCCTCCCATTAGCTGCTGCCAGGCCCCTAATCTGCCATGGGCCCCTATATACCGCCTCCTCATGCTGCTGCCAGGTCCAGAGTCTGTCATGGGTCCCTGTACGGCCTCCCATTGCTGCTGTCTCCATCGCCACACTCTGCCATGTGCCACTTTCAGGTCTCCTCACACTGCTGGTGTGTTGAATTTTTTGACATAGGGTGCTGGCAGATTACGGGCCTCCCATTGCTGCTGCCAGGCACGTAATCTGCCATGGGCCCCCGTACCGACTCCTCATGCTGTGACGTTGCAACAAGGTGGAATTCAACCCTACATATGTTAGACCGCCTTTACGAACAGCGAAAGGCCATCACCGATTTCCTGATGTTAAAAGCGGATAAGGTACTCCCTGTGTAACTTAGATGTCAGCCATTGGCAGCTCATGCGTGACACCTGCGCTTGCTCAGGCCCTTTGAGGGCCACGCTATTCGTGAGTCGGCAGGACTATGGGATGAACGACGTCATTCCTCTGTTGCACGTCCTGGAACAAATGCTGTTAACAATGGCTGGTCAGGGTGCGGTAGACGTGGCGCACAGATCTCAACGCCACATGACCCCTGTGGGGGCAGGACAGGAAGAAGAGGAGGAGGTAGAGGAGGACATTGGTGCTCAGGAATTATTGAGTGAAATGGGTGGTTTTTTCACTCAGCGGACAGGAGTGGAGGAGCAGGAGCATCTGGTAGAGGAGGAGGAGGAGGAGGACAGAGGACCCAGACGCACCGTGGCAGTATGCTGTGGAGATGGAGGCAGGGAGTCCCTCGCATTCCTTGGCACAAATGGCCCATAGCATGCTCGGTTGCTTGCGTAGCGACAGCCGAATAATAACCATCAGACAGAGGGATGACTTTTGGCTGTCCACCTTGTTGGACCCTCGCTACCGTTCAAAAATGGTGGCCTTTTTCACACCTGCTGAGAGGGAGGCCAAAATAACGTAAACGTACTATAAAAAACCACCTATGTAGTCAGCTGGTCTCTGCCTGTCTGCGCCAACGTCCATCCTCAGACACTGTGGGCCCTGTGCGCTCGCGTTCCGCTGCCATGGCAGCAGGGGAGGGGTGGGGTGGTAGGGAGCAGTGGCAGCTCCACCAGCAGCGGCTGCCTCAGTCTGCAGTCGATGATGAGTAGCTTTCTTCACCAGCGCAGTGAGGAAACTACTAACCAGCCGCAGCAGCAGCAGCAGCAGCAGCAGCAGCAGGTGGACCTGGAGCAGGACCAAACAACAGGCTTAGGCCTACTTGGACAGCACCCTGCCAACCGAGGTAGACAATCCCCTTGACTACTGGGCAACGAAACTTGACCTTTGGCCCCAACTAGCTGAATTTGCCCTTGAAAGGCTGTCATGCCCGGCCAGTAGCGTGGCATCGGAGCGCGTGTTTTTTAGTGCGGCAGGAGGTATTGCAACTCCGCGGAGGACACGACTGTCCACCCAAAGTGTGGGAGAGACTGACGTTTGTGAAAATGAATCAGGCGTGGATTAGTCTGGATTTCAAACCACCAGTTCCTGACACAACTGACTAAATCCGCCATGAATCATGCCCCAAACATGTGCCACTTTCAGGTCTCCTCACACTGCTGGTGTGTTCCATTTTTTGTCATAGGGTGCTGGCAGATTACGGGCCTCCCATAGCTGCTGCCAGGCCCCTAATCTGCCATGGGCCCCTATACCGCCTCCTCATGCTGCTGCCAAGTCCAGAGTCTCTCATGGGTCCCTGTACGGCCTCCCATTGCTGCTGTCTCCATCGCCACACTCTGCCATGTGCCACTTTCAGGTCTCCTCACACTGCTGGTGTATTCCATTTTTTGTCATAGGGTGCTGGCAGATTACGGGCCTCCCATAGCTGCTGCCAGGCCCCTAATCTGCCATGGGCCCCTATACCGCCTCCTCATGCTGCTGCCAGGTCCAGAGTCTGTCATGGGTCCCTGTACGGCCTCCCATTGCTGCTGTCTCCATCGCCACACTCTGCCATGTGCCACTTTCAGGTCTCCTCACACTGCTGGTGGGTTCCATTTTTTGTCATAGGGTGCTGGCAGATTACGGGCCTCCCATAGCTGCTGCCAGGCCCCTAATCTGCCATGGGCCCCCGTACCGACTCCTCATGCTGCTGCCAGGCCCGTAATCTGTCATGGGCCCCTGTTGTCGCTTGTTGGCATATTCCGCTCGTTCAGATGCTCCTTCTCCTGCTACTCCTCTTCACGGATTCCGTCAGCAGTCTTTCTTGGAATCCGTTTCCAAGAGACAACAGTTTGCGAGCACGCACCAGACGGTGCAGAAACTGAACGTCCTCCTGTCCAAGTTGCTGCTGCCAGGCTCGTAATCTGTCATGCGCCCCTGTACCGCCTCCTCATGCTGCTGCCAGGTCCAGAGTGTGTCATGGGCCCCCGTACCGACTCCAAATGCTGCTGCCAGGCCCGTAATCTGTCATGGGCCCCTGTACCGCCTCCCCATGCTGCTGCCAGGTCCAGATTGTGTCATGGGTCCCTGTACGGCCTCCCATTGCTGCTGCCAGGCCTGTAATCTGCCATGGGCCCCCGTACCGACTCCTCATGCTGCTGCCAGGCCCGTAATCTGCCATGGGCCCCTGTACCGCCTCCTCATGCTGCTGCCAGGTCCAGAGTGTGTCATGGGTCCCTGTACGGCCTCCCATTGCTGCTGTCTCTATCGCCACACTCTGCCATGTGCCACTTTCAGGTCTCCTCACACTGCTGGTGGTTTCCATTTTTGTCATAGGGTGCTGTATGGCCTCCCATTGCTGCTGCCTCCACCGCCACACTGTGGCTCCACACTCTGGTTTTGGCCCCGTGACTGCCAAATGAGTGAAGTGTGCGGCGGTGATTCTAAGATCGACGGCACTCATCTGCATGTCATACTGCCTGACAGTATTATTTCTCTTCCCCAGCAGACTCCAAGGGCATTTAAATTAAAGGTACAGTGTTCAGCACTAATATTAAGTCTCATTTTCAGTTATAAAAAATATATAGTAAACTCAAAGTTTGGTTATAAACTTTAGGCCAAAATGTACTCTGCTCCATGTTTTTGGGTAAAAAAAAAATCCCAATAAGTGTATATTGATAGCTTTGTGTGAAGTTATAGCGTCTACAAACTATGGTATAGATAACTACAATTAAACGCCATTTTTCTGCTATACAGCGCTGCGCTAGTTTAATGGACAATTGTGCGGTCATGCAATACGGTACATAAAATGAAATTTACATCCTTTTTTCCCCACAAATTGAGCTTTCTTTCGGTGGTATATTGATCGCCTGTGCGGTTTTTATTTTTTGCGCTATAAAAAAAAAAGGCTGACAATTTTAGAGGAAAAAACCACCGAATATTTGGACTTTTTTGCTATATAAAACATGTCCAGTAAAATAAAATATGCAAAAATCAAATTTAGTCATAAAAAAAAAAAATTACCATGCCAAAATGCATTCTGCGACATGTCTTTGCTAAAAAAAAAAAAAACCCAAGTACGTGTAAATTATATGGTTTTACGTGAAAGTTATAGCGTTTAACAAATGGCGGGAAAGATACTGGGATTTTTAGGTTTTTTTTTTTATACTAATAATGGCGGCGATCAACGAATTATGGCGGCGATCAGGGACTTATGGCAGCGACCAGCAACTTATGGCGGGACTGCAGGACTGCGGCAGACATTCTGACATTGGGGGAACGGACTTGGGGTCACTGACAATCCCCAAAAACACTAATACAGTGATCAGTGCAAAAAAAAACCACTGACACTGTACTAAAGGCACTGGGGAGGAAGGGGTTAACTTTATTTTGCAAGGAAGGGTTTAGGAGTGAGGGGGAGTGTTTTTTACTAGGGGGCGGGGTGTGTACTGGGCGGGACAAGCTCGATCGAGAAAGAGAAACTCTTCTTTCCGATCGA
>CATNWA010004029.1:0-16366 GCA_951230385.1 Staurois parvus | reverse complement strand
CTTCTGTGTCCCCTGAGTAAAACAGTTTTGTTTTGTCCCCTGAGTAACACATTCTGTGTCCCCTCAGTGTCCCTGAGTAACAGTTTTGTGTCCCTGAGTAACAATTCTGTGTCCCTGAGTAACAATTCTGTGTCCCTAAAGTCTCTTTGGCCCTAACTCTGTCCCTAATACAGAGAGGTCTGTCTCTCTTGAATGACCGGAGGCTATTGAAGAATTCTAAGATGGCCGCAATTTATAGCTCGACCATTACACAGTGCTGGCTGGCTGGCTGCTGATTGGCTAATGCGATCACATGTCATGAATGAATGCATTATGGGTCAGCGTGCCTTGTCTGCGCGCCTTCCCAGAGATCCCCGCTCCGTCGCCACACATGTCGCCGCCATTTTTGGAAAATTTCGATTCGCGCATCCGAAGTCTGCTAATTTTCGGATTCGGCGAATTTTTCCTAATCTTCGAAACTAATTCCACTTCGCCAAGTTCGATTCGCTCATCTCTACTTTTTACTATTAATATATTTGAAGAATTTTTTGGGATGTTGTTGTGTTCTACCTTTCAGCCCTGTATACAATCACAGTACAATGTGCTTTTTACAGAACTGTCCTTTGAGGCGATGGTCTATTGTGACCCAACGCTGGATTTAACATAGACTTGGGTGAGTTTGCAAGAAGGCTGACTTTGACCTTAATCTATATTTGCTCTCTTGAAAAGGGCTTTTGTATTGCACTGTAGATGATATGATAGTGGTGCGTATTAAAGTGGTCATGTAACATAGACTTTGTGGTTCTGGTCGAACAGTGGGTTGTTTTATTTCCACAATAAAATGTTTGCTGTTTTTTTTTAAATACACTGCTCAAAAAAATTAAAGGAACATTCTGAAAACAAAAAAATTGGGAAATTGGGAAAAATATATTGGGTAATGTGTTAGGAACATTTGTTTGATGGAAATGAAAATGATCAACCTACAGAGAACTGAATTCAAACACAACCTGAAAGTGAACAAATGTAGCAGCACGCTATTCCATTTTAAAATTTAATTGCAGCAACTCAAAACGGCAACGGCGGGACATGCTCCTAATGAAACGACAGATCACAACCTCACGACATCGGATGGACGGAAAGATGAGTTAGTAATGCCCTCTTCTTTGGATTTTGAGCTTCTGTAAAGTCTCTGTGCAAGGAAGAAGTTTTGGCGTGTAATTGTTCATGTTAAAAAAACATTGTTTTAAATTTAGATTTTTGTTTAAAAAAAAATACCTTTTAGTCTTAGTGCAAAGGGATGCCCGGAATTTTGGCAAATGTTTCAGAAGGTTGTTAGGTGCAAATATGTAAGTTAAAGTAATGAATAAAGAAAATTAATATCAGAGTTTTATTGTTATTTTACGGCTCTGTCTTGGGATCTGCCGGGTCTTTTCAGAGACTTGTTAAGCATTTCTTGTTCATACGAAGTGAACTTGACAAAGTACATCTGAACCCGAATTAACCAGGTCCAGTTAATATTCCAAGTAGAATTGGATTGGAATTAGATTTAAGCTTAACTAGATTTCATCAAGCGCGTTACTAAACAGAACTTTAGATCTTTCAAATTTTTTAAGGTAACAAAATGATATGTGAGATAATAAATTACCAAAAAAAATTGAAATTGTGTTAAAATAGTAAAAAAAAAACATTTGAGATGAAATATTGTAAATAAAAAAATAACATTTTTACAGGAAAATTTTAATTAAGTAGTTTTGCAATAGAGATTCTTTTTCCTGAAACCATATAAAACCATATGCAAAAGCATGAGTCAAATATCTGTATTATGTACAATTTCATATAAATTGCAAAGTATTAACGAGGCATGGGCCAGAGACTCGTCTCTCCAACATTTTGGCCCTGATTTACTAAGACGTGACTCTACTAGCAGACTCTGAACATTCAGGCAGACTCAGTTAAATCAATCAACCTGACCTGAGCGGCGTCTAGCAATCTCATTGACGAACGTCTACTTTGCTATTAGTAAATATGGAATCGCGTCTGGCACATTTTTAGGTGCAATACCGGATATGTTCGCTAGATGGCGCACAAGCGTGGGCATTGTAGCATTGGCGTTTTTCTCTTAGCATAAGAGAATATTTAGAATGTAACACAATTAGTACACCTATATTATAATTTTTTTTTTTTTTTTTTTTTGCTGTTTTTCCAAAATGATCAGACAACTAATGCATTTACTAATGAATGTCATACATTCTATTTTCAAATGTTAAACATTTTCACACTTATATCTCAAATAATTTGGATACTTCTAATTTCCCAATATAATGATATATCTTCATTCTCTTTAATCACGTAACTATTCTATGTTAAAGTCAAATGCAGCCTTATAAATGCACGTGATCAATAATGAACGCATGTAAAAACCAAAAAGTGCAAATAATTGCAATAATGATGTAAAATGGTAAATGGTGCTAAAATAAGTTCTTATAATCATTCCTGAATAATGGAATGTCCTTCGTGTGAGAGTACCAACTCAGGGAGTGCCTATGAATGGCACGTGTGGTTTCTCCGTGACGGACAGTAGTGCAATGAACTCATGAAAGATAAACCACCCTTGGGACTGGTCTACACTCACCAGAACAAAAGTATTAATGCGCATGGGTTATACACACATCTGGGGGTGCAGCGGTATGCTGGCAGCTATGGGTTAGTCATCCAGCTCCAGCCATCCATCCAACCATCAGGGTGGGTGCCCAAATGGTCCTGGGGAGGAATTAGCTCAGCCACAGGAGCCAGAAAGGTGCTTAATAGTGTAGTACACTGTCACAAGGGTGGATGACCTTTCACGAGTTCATGCACTACTGTTCGTGGTTATATTTATCTTGTGTAATACCATTTTAGTAGTCTATATAATTTGACCAGCGCTCACTTTATCATTTTTAAACAATGTAACTATGCTACATTGTATCTCAAACTGTGTCTCCCACAGTGGTTTAGTGGTTAGAGCTCAAAACTTACAGCGCTTGGGTCATGGGTTCTAATCCCAGTCATGGCTACATCTCAGTTTGCATGCTTTCCCTGTATGGATGTGTTTCTGCCAACATTCAAAAGACATATGGTTATATGGTTGTCAATGTCATAGTTCACATCAGTGCTTGCATTGCAGGTGCTGTAAACAAAGTTGACCATGCTGCATTGTTTCTGCACAGAACTGTACTGGAACACATTGAAAATGTCCTTGAATGTACTAAAACTCACATGTCCCTAATTAAATTGAATAAAAAGAAAGAAAAAACTAACTGGAAGGGATACAAAAATGCAATGTGTCCAAAATGTACTGGAACACACTAAACATGCATGCCAAAAGGCATGCAAAAATGCATCAGGAACACATCTTTAGATTGTTTCTATAGTGTGAACTGGCCCTTAGGACTTGTTCACACCATTGGTGGTGCAGAAACGCATGCAAAAACACACATTTTTACAGCACAGCAAAGAAATGCAATGCCCTTTGCAGATGTGCACGGTTAGTGCAACACACTTTTAAAATAATATATGCCTGCAGTATTTTTGCATGTTCCCACACATTAGGCAGGCCATTGAAATTAACGAGCTGAGGAAAAAAAAAAAAAAAAAAATGCCCCATTCACACAGGTCCTCTGGCCTATACAGCATGAATGAGTGGGTGGCTAGAGCCACCTGTTACACTATGGGGACACAGCAGCTGTATGAACACAGGTTTTAATCTGACAGGTGTGAAGGCGTGGGGAAGTGGCCCTGAATGCTCACTGTCTGTGTTCAGGGCTGTACACCTGCACCCATATGCTTGTCAAATTATGACCTGCAGCAATTCCATAGTGTAACATAGGTTGCCAGCAAACGGCGATAGCCACAAAAACAAACCACTGATTCCCACTCTACAGGCCACAGCACCCATGAGCCCCAAAACCTCAATTACACCTCAATTACACACACAGCTTTATTTATGAACTCAGAACAGTTGTATCATTTAGATTTCACAGGAATATGGTTGGGATTATGTCGTTAATAATGTTTTTTAGTGTATTTTTACCATAAATAAAAATTTGGAAATTTTCTCTGGCGGTGGGGGCTGTCAGGTATGCTGTATGGGACCCCATGATATCTAACAGTGGCCCTGGGTGTATGCTTGTGTCTGTGCCACCTGTATACTTAGGAAGAACCTTGAACCTCTGCTATGTACTTCAATGGATCTAGGAATTGGACATGTTTTCAACTGAAAATACAACAATTATTAGTAATGTTTCCCCAGCTGAGGATCAGCTGTGGACCTTTTGAAATTAAACTGTCTCAAAAACAGATTTATCAAGACATAATCCATATAACATCAAGTCAGCATAGCCGGATGTTAATAGGGTTAATTTGTCTTGGTTGGAAAGTCGAAACCATCTAGCTAGAGAAATGTAATGGGTGAAGGGATTTTTTTTTTCCTTCCAGAGACAATATACTATTTTGAAGTTCTACAGGTAGTCAAACACCATTATTCAGACTTCAATAGCAGGTAAACAAAACATATACAAGGTCTGGACATGACAATAGAGGAACCAAACTGATTGTCTGAGAGCTTACCCAAACCTTGCAGAGTGTGATGCAATCGTACCAAACAGACCTCTGAAACTATCACAATATACTATTGTCCACCAAGGGTGAAAGTATTAATAGTTGTTTACTGTGACTCCAATACAAGAGCCAGGCAAACAGAGAGTTTTTCCTACACATAGAAAATGTTGGTTCTAAAACAAAGAAGTTAAATTCAGGACATTTAAAGCTAAAAAAAAATTGAATGTATCTAACTACAAAGATATACTACAAAAACATGTTATAAAAAGAGATGTTATAAAGAATAGGTTTCACACACCACCAAAATATTCAGCAATGGGAACTATATATCACTAACTTGAGTATTGAGATGATGGAAAGTAAGATGTATTATAAACTAGCATTAGTTACATGTCTTATCAGGAAACAGACAGGATGGTATTTCAAGAAGGAATAACTGAATATACACCTATATTCCATGGTATGGTCCCTATTTAGAATATTATAGGTATGATCACTTCTATATCTGGAAAAAGCCGTATATTTAATCCATGAAATTACCTTAAAATTCCACCCGAGGTATGAATGTCATCTCAAATACTCAAATTGTTCTATGATACATGACTGCCATCTGGCGGGCAGGTGAGAAATAGCTTATGTACACACATTTCTCAACTAGCCAATCAAGAAGCCTGGTGGGAAGGTATCTTAGAACAATGGATTAGTGGATATAAAATCCCATGCACCTTTAAAAAAAAAAAAAAAATCAAAAGAAAAAAACTCATCAAAAGAAAAGACCTGATCAAAAGAAAACCTGACTGAAGAAAGACCTGATTCTGAAGACATCTGAAGAGACCTCTCTATAACCCCTCTTCCATCCTTTCAAACTTCCTAAAACTTTACTAAATTTCTAAACCTCTGTCCTTATAACTTCCTACATTCTTCCACACTATTGAAATCAATTTCCCCTGTGGTCATCATTCTAAAGGCGTTCCACTGCCAGCTAAATCCTAAATCCACGGGAGAGTTTCCTAGTCTGAATGCTGGGTGCGGTGAGATTGTTTATTTGATTTTGCATTACCTATTTTCTCTGTTGTGTGGAATCATAAAATTACCTTAGTGTATCACAACAATATTGGGTAGTTCGAGATATATGTAGAGAGATCCTGTTTTACTGTTTCGAAATTGTGTGGTGTCAAATATATAATTTTTTTTATATTTCATAATTTATTGAATATTAATAATCAGAGTATAATATATCAAGGGCTAGCTTCTTGCAATCCTATGGCCACGGCTTGTGAGAATATAACCTTTGAGATACTCGAAATTATTAATTATTAATAAATTTAATTAATAATCAGATCATTTAAAAATTGTGATATTGATGTAATTAGTTAGAAACCTTATTATTGTGTATTACATTGGTAGGGTATATTTTTGATTGTGTGTACCTATATTCATTTATCACCAGTCTTTTGCGTTTTGTGTTAATATATATATAATTTTTGTACATAAATAAAAAATTTTTATATTTATCTATTATAAGGCAAATTTTGTGTGTATGGTACGAAATCATATTGGCTAAAAGAATTCAAGGTATAATAATAAGTGGTGATCAAATTATCAAGGTGTCCAAATTATTGGTTCACTAAATATTTGCCGTATTTTAACGGCTGGAGGCACTGTAATATTTCATCTAAGGGAAAGGGACACGCCCTTTATAAGTAAAATATATCCTTACATAAACCACCACAGCTCCTCGGTGGAGAACAGCGATCTCGCCATGTCCAGATGTGGTCTGGAATTCCACAAAAGAACAATTCACAAAATTAAAAAAAATTACCACTAAACCACTAAACTCTCCTAACTACACTCCCATCCACTCACACTCCCCACTTCCACTTCCGGGTGTGTGCAAACGTCCTTCCGCAAACATCATGACGTATTTCCGGTATGACAGCTGCTCTAGCGCCTCCTCCAACAGCCGTCTTGGCGTTTATTTGTGCACCATAGCAATTTTACATGCGGCTCCATTGTGTATATGACATTCGCAAATATATGTTTGCAGTTCTATTGTAGATTTGGCATTGGTGAATGTATGCTTGCAGCTATACTGTGTATATGAGATTGGCGAATATATATTTGCCAGTAAAGGCCCAAAGTCAACATAAATTGGGGGCCCAATTTATTACTGTTAAGAGGATTGTAGAAAAAGAATAGCTAGCTGCACATTGAACACGACCTATTCATTGGTACAGAACATGGTCTTGTCGTGCAATAGGGGGCTTTTGGTTTGTTATTTTGGACATACTTGCACATGTGCGCTCTAACAAGGAAGATTTGGGCATATTATATAGCTAGCAAAAATAAGTGTTAGGGGTGCTAGTACATTTCAGATACTTATATAGTGCTGTCAATTTACGCAGCGCTTTACATATAGATGTGGTAAATTCACATCAGTCCCTAACCCTCAAGGGGCATACTAAGAGCCCTAACTTACATTCATACATATACTAGGGCCAATTTTGACAGGATCCAATTAACCTACCAGCATGTCTTTAGAGTGTGGGAGGAAACCAGAGTACCCGGAGGAAACACAGGCACAGGGAGAACATGCAAACTCCAGGCAGGAGGTGCCATGGCTGGGATTTGAACCAACGACCCTAATACTGCCAGGTGGAAGTGCTAACCATTTAGCCACTGTGCAACATTCAACTAGAACATGAAATAATCCCCCCAAAAAATACATAGTACAAATGTTTATTGATCAAATACACATTCCACATTTATTTGGACAGCAACAAAAAGCTACATTCAATATCTTGGTGTGAAAAAAAAAAAAAAAAACAGGATTGATGTTGCTAAAATAGAACGTCCTGCTCATAAGAGCTTACAATCTAAAAGATTATACTTATAATGAACTGTGCTTTCACAGGTTACAGCAGGAAACAAATGGTTAATATCACTTGGGCTTATTCACAAAAAAGCTGCAGATCGAAATATCAATATAAAAATACATACGTGCCAAAATAAAAACACCTCCCACCTCCCCAAATCCCCCACACATACATTTCTCACCATGTTTGTCTGAAAACTGCATTTCATTCTAAATAAAGCAAACTTGGAAGAGCAGAGCAATGGACATGTGTTAGGATTACAATGCAAAGATAATAAACACAATCATTGTACAATAACACACAAACACACCTTAGAAGGAAGAACATGCAAAACATTTACAGCCCACATCAAAACACAGCGTGAGTGTGGCCTGGGGCAATTCACACATTCACCACAATATCTCTTCCTCCCCAAACCACCACAGACAAGGACATGCAGAAATAATGTGCCTGTACAAGGCAAAAATCAGCCACAACTGCATCTCTTATATATAAGGTAGGCCACACCCACCACTGTCATTCATTTGGTCAGAGAAAGTGTTTGCACCTGATTAATTCTCTTCCCACCTGCGTTAACCCTTGGTATACAGGCCCCACAAATCAGAGTCAGAAAGAAAGCCACAGTGACGTGTACCTGTGCAGCATACAACAGAACATTGAACAGGGATGTGAAAGGGAACCCTATTGGCAATATTTCTTGGCCCTATGGGCACAATTCACTCCAGATTATCGCATGAGTTAAGGCAGTCACATGACCACATCTCGCATGCAATACTGAAAATGTCAATTCACTTTTGCTAGTATGCGGCATTTCCCATAAATCGGAAAAAAAACACTCAGGAAATCAAACATAAAAAGGCCTTACACTGCGGTCACATCAAAGCCGATTTAGAAATTGTGCGACGTACAGTGAAGATGCTGATTTCCTTACGATTTGCAAGACATCTGACACAGATATCTATGCAAATCGTCACAAAAGTAGTACATGTACTACTTTAGAAATCAGTGTCGGAAACGCACCCATGTGACTGCTCTAATAGCAGACAATAGGGTGCGACTTGGCATACGATTTGCAAGTCGCATGCCATGCAAATCGCATGCCAAGTCGCATCCAGGGTGCACGATTTCAGGTGCAATTTGGGAATTGAAATTGAAATTGTACCTAATATCCGATCTAATGAATGTGGATGTGAGTGTCTTAACGTAAGCGATTTGCTGCAGCACAATTTCAAAAGTAGTTCTCGTCTAACTTTTTCAGCATTTTGTAGTGATTTCACATATAGACTACAATAGAAATCGCAATGCAAAACACAATTGAAAACGCAATAACTCATTGGTAAATCTACAGAAAACACGGTGAAATTGCCAACAAAAAGCACAATTTTAAATCACATCTAGTGTGAACCAAGCAGGCAATTCAACAAAGGAAATAAATCTTTGAAGGCATGCGGTATCTGCATGCTCAGATAAGGGTCTGTTATGGATTTGGGGGGGGGGGGGGGGGATGCCATGCCATTATTTTTTTTTTTTTTTAATCCATTTCTTTCGCTCACTCTTCTCATGGTTTGACAAACTTTCCCAAAAGGAGGTGGAGTGCAAACCAGCATTATCCAATCAATCATTAGTCCAGGCCCTTATCTCATCCCATCATTTGACATTCACATAAGGTGCTTACTTTAAAGGTGTTTGAACAGACAAGGCCTCATTCTAATTCACATTTCTAGGGATCATTTAAACAGAAAGCAAAGATGCTGCCACCAGCACATGTATGTTAGGGTAGTCACACAGAGATCATCATGCAAATTCATTGCTGTGGTTGGGATTCAAACCAACAACCCTAGCATTGTGAGACAGTAGTGCTAACCACTAATCCACGGAGCTGTTGAACACTAATCCTGCCTGTATTTCTGTGGTGTGAATCAATCCTAGGTCCCTGGGCAAGGTCAGTGTAACTAGCCAGATATCTCAAATGTGACACAAATGTTGTGCTATGTTGCCAATTCAGATGTATGTTGGTTCTATGTATCCCAATACAAAGGATTGCAATACTAATACAGGCGTACCTCGGTTTACCAACGCCTCGGTTAACGTAATTTTTTGGTTTACGAATGAAAATCCATTGAAAATAATGCCTCGGTTTACACAATTGTTAATAATTTTTTTTCGCAATACAAAGTGTATGTCGGCGCTGATTTTTTCAAATGCAAATGCCAGCCTTTTTTTTTTTTTTCACTATAGTTCACAAGCTTAGAAGTCACTTTCCCCGAAGTTACAGAAAACTTTGTATCTTTTAATAAAACTCAAAGTAAACATTGTTTCCTTTAGGGATATAAATTCCAAGAAAACTTTCTCTTTTAGCTGGGGGAAGTGACAGGTGAATTTCTGAGCTATAGTGAAGAAAAAAAAAGGGAAAATTACATTTAAAAACCAGCACCATAATAAATAAAAAACGGCATGGGGTCCCCCCTCCCATCCACACCAAGCCCTTCGGGTCTGGTATGGATATTAAGGGGTAAATCCACGCTGAAATTAAATAAAAAACAGCTTGGGGATCCCCCCAAAATCCATACCAGACCCTTATCCGAGCATGCAGCCCGGCAGGTCAGGAAAGGGGGGGGGCCCGGCAGAGCGGGGCGCCCCCCCCCTCCTGAACCATACCAGGCCACATGCCCTCAACATGGGGGGGTGCTTTGGGCAGGGGGGGCTCCCCCCCAAAGCACCTTGTCCCCATGTTAATGGGGACAAGGGCCTCTTCCGTTAGTGGGATAATTGGTCGGCCATTTTTTTTGGGATTTTGGCATATTTTGTTTATCAGTAAAGTTGGAAATTTTTTTTTCCAAATTTACTGATAAAAAAAATGTGCCAAAATCCCGAAAAACGGCCGACCAATTAACCCACTAACGGCCCGAAAATCGTTCGATTTTTTTTTTTTTTTCGGCAGAAAAAAAAAATCGGTCGATTTTAGACCCATCTATGGCCTGCTTTAGATGGGTCTAAAATCGGCCGAAAAAAAAATCATCGGCTGATTTTTCGGGCCGTTAGTGGGTTAATTGGTCAGCCATTTTTTGGGATTTTGCCACTTTTTTTAATGGGTAAATTTGGATAAAAATTGGCCGATTTTGCAGATCGGCCGATTTTAGCGGCAATGATCGGCAAATTGGCTGATCTTTTATAGAGATAAAAAATCTGCGCATGAGCCATGACCTGCAAGAAAAAAGAAAATGAAAAAGAAAATAAAAAAAAAAAAAAAAAAAAAAAAAAAAAATGCAGGCCATAGATGGGGCGAAAAAACTGACCGTTTTTTTAAAAAAAAAAAAAAAAAAAAAATCGGTTGTTCAATGGGCCGACGTTACCACCAACGGTAAAAAAAATTGTCCGATTTTCGCCCCGTCTACGGCCGGCAAATATAATAGCGAAGTAATTACTTCTGTCCCTGCAGAGAGCTGCGCTATTATATTTGACATTAAAAAGTATAAAGGTTGCAACATTGTATCTATATGTATCCGAATAAAAAATCTATATCTGAAATGGATACAAATAGATACAATGTTGCAGTCTCTATACTTTTTAATGTCAAATATAATAGCGGAGCTCTCTGCAGGGACAGAAGGAATGTTTCAGCTGTCATCGGGGTTTTCCCACTGACAGCTGAATTTTAAATTATTTCCGTGTGAATTAAATAAATAATAACAAAAACTGCGTGGGGTCCCCCCTCCCATCCATACCAAGCCCTTCGGGTCTGGTATGGATGTTAAGGGGTAACTCCACGCGAAAATTAAAAAAAAAAAAAAAAAAGCGTGGAGTACCCCCCAATATCCATACCAGACCCTTATCCGAGCATGCAGCCCGGCAGGTCAGGAAAGGGGGGGGGACGAGCGAGCGCCCCCCCCCCCCTGAACCATACCAGGCCACATGCCCTCAACATGGGGGGGGGGGGTTCTTTGGGGCAGGGGGGCTCCCCCCCAAAGCACCTTGTCCCCATGTTGATGTGGACAAGGGCCTCTTCCCCACAACCCTGGCCAGTGGTTGTGGGGGTCTGCGGGCGGGGGGGCTTATCAGAATCTGGAAGATCCCCCCCCCAGATCCCGCCCCCCCCCCTACATGAATGAGTCTGCAGTACATGGTCCCGCGACTCATTCACAAAAAAAAAAAAAGTGTGGTGTAAAAAAAAAACACAGTACAGGGTCTTTGACAAGTCCTTTATTAAAACAATGTCCCCCGAAGTAGATCCAACGTCAATCACGGGGGCGGCGACCCGAAAAAAAAAAAAAAAAAAAAAAGTTCCGGTCCCGTCAGGCTTCCAGCCTTGTGAAAAAAAGGCTAGCTGACAGTTCTTAAAAAGGTTAGGGGTGGGGGGCCAGTCGGGGACATCATCCGAGAAACCCCGCCCCATGTAACATCATTGATGACACATGAGGCGGGTTTCTCGGATGAGGTTAGCTGGCTGGCCCCAGCCCTTACCTATTTAAGAACTGTCACCCTGTCAGGAATGGACTTGCCAATAACGGTGGGACTCACCTGCCTTGTGGGCTGCAGTACCAGGGCTCGCCAAGCGGGTGCTCTCAGCAATCAGAGACTCACCCCCCCCGCAGTCAGCTAAAACACCTGAAGCTTCGATTGCAGGGGTTGTATTTAAGGAATGGCCAGACTCACAGTCAGGGCCTTGGTGTGTGTTTTTTCCATGGGCCCCTGTATCTTGTAACCTGCATTCCTGTTCCTGTTTCTGCCTGACTTGTTGCCGGGACCCTGCCTCATCCTGACCTCTGCTGACTTCTCCTGTTTGATCCCTGGCTTGTGACCCTGACCATTCTGACTGATAATCTCTCCGCCTGCTCCTCCTGTACCTACCTGCCCGATAGTTATCGACCCGGCCTGCTTGACTACGTTGTGCTCTATATGTGTAAAGGTACCTGTGTATCTATATCAGTTTAGGTTTGGGTTTGTTTCACCTTGTTGTATGTATTTGTGTTAGCTTTGGGTTTGGTGCACTTTCGCACTGGCTGTTTATATTTGTATTGTTAGTCTCAATAAATTATATCATTTACTATATCTGAAGCCTACGTTTCCCTGTGTCAGTCAGTGTCACACTTCTGGTCACACCCGCATCCCTGACACACTTCATTCATTCAGCTAGTTACAGTTCTTATATATAGGTAAGGGGCGGGGCCAGCCGGGAATAGCAAGCAATGTGACATGGGGCGGGGTCACTCGGATTATGTCCCCGGCTGGCCCCGCCCCATACCTATATAAGAACTGTCAGACTGTCTCCTGCATTCAGCCAGTTAGCCTCAGTGGAGAGACAGGGTGACAGTTCTTAAATAGGTAAGGGGCGGGGATGATGTCCCCGGCTGGCCCTGCCCCTAACCTATTTAAGAACTGTCAGCTATCCTTTTTTTCAGACGGCTGGAAGCCTCCGACGGGAGCGGAACATTTTTTCGGGTCACCGCCGCCGCCCTGATTGACGTTGGATCTACTTCGGGGGACATTGTTTTAATAAAGGACTTGTACAGTCCCTGTACTGTGTTTTTTTACACCACACTTTGTTTTTTTGTGAATGAGTCACGGGACCATGTACCGCAGACTCATTCATGTAGGGGGGGGGGGGGATCTGGGGGCCCCCTTGTTAAAGGGGGCTTCCAGATTCTGATAAGCCCCCCGCCTGCAGACCCCCACAACCACCGGCCAGGGTTGTGGGGAAGAGGCCCTTGTCCCCATCGACATGGGGACAAGGTGCTTTGGGGGGGGAGCCCCCCTGCCCCAAAGCACCCCCCCATGTTGAGGGCATGTGGCCTAGTATGGCTCAGGAGGGGGGGGGGGCTCACTCGCTCATCCCCCCCCCTTTCCTGACCTGCCGGGCTGCATGCTCGGATAAGGGTCTGGTATGGATATTGAGAGGGACCCACGCTGTTTTTTTTTTTTAATTTCAGCGTAGAGTTCCCCCTTCATATCCATACCAGACCTGAAGGGCTTGGTATGGATGAGAAGGGGGACCCACGCACGCTGTTTTTTTTTTTTTTTTTTATTGCAGACCTTTATTTTTACATTCAGCTGTCAAAATAAATATTATTTAGACCTTCGAAATAAGTAAAATCATTACAGAAATAAAATATAAAGGATAAGAAACAAAAATAGAATCACTAGAACTAAGGAAATCAAATTAGAATACATAAAGATATGCTTAGTGCTGTTGTTAAACACAGGTAGACGCGACCGAGTGCCGGCTGTCAGAGGACTCCACACTGAGATTTACTATTGAGCAGTGGCTAAAAAGCAAGCGCCCACAGAGGATGTCTAAAATGTGTTCTGCACATGCTCAGTTATATCGGTCAAAGACACTGCACGGGCGTCTAGTTTTTTACTGTGTTGATTTGCTTTAAAAAAACTATTTTTAACACATTCTTAATTTTTTTTTTGAAATGGCAGATATTGTTTAAAGTGAAGTCCTGATATTTGGCAAAGCAAATTTCAAAGTGAACATGTCTCTGCAGTGATTTTTCATGGTGTTAGACATGCCTCTTAGCAAGTCTGCTTTGTGAGTCTGATTCCGGGTGTGTGTCTCGTTAGTAAATTCGATTGGGCGTCTACTTATGGACGCTGCTCAATAGTAAATCTCGTTGCAAACCTCCATCAAAATAGAGTATTTAGAGGTAATAGCTCAGAAACAATTGATTCGGTACCGGCTGGAACCTTGTTGCAAAAGCTTGATTAGCAATTAGTGATTCCTTATTTAATTTTTTTTATACATAACCTGCAAAGTAAATAACATTATGTAAAAAAAGGACACCTGATTTATAGCTTTAACTGGGATGAGAACGAAAACATTAGAGATGTAGTTAAGCATATATCAATACCGTTGAAATCCCGTTTTATACTTGCTGGATTACACACATACCAAAAGATACAAACGCCCCAAATAAAAAAATGCTAAAAATAGACATATTTTCCATCGTCCGGATCGCTCTTCAGAGAATATTGGATTTTGCCCAAGTAATTAATTTGAATGGGCTGCAGTCAGTGCCAAAAGAGATAGAAATTCTTAAAGGGCATATCATAAGAAAAGCATATCAGTTTTTATATCCCAAGCTGCTGCCAGTTATAATAATACATATGCATGTCTTTAGGATTTTGGTGTACAAAAAAAGTATAAGTGATATTATCAGAGTTTTTGTTTTTTTCAGTTAACAATCAGATGAGTCTAGTTAGATCAGAGGATTTTGAGTCTTTTGTGGGTTTTTAAAAGCAGGACTTGAAAAAAATTTACATAAAAACGGCAATACCCAACGATGGTTGGGAAGAGAGGAAGGGAGGAAGGAAGAAAGGAAAAGAGAAAGGAAGGGAGGAAGGAAGAAAAAAAGAGAGGAAGAAAGGAAGGGAGGTAGGAAGAAAGGAAGGGAGAAAGGAAGGAAAGGAGGAAGGAAGAAAGGAAGGGAGGAAGGAAGAAAAGGAGGAAGAGAAGAAGGAAGGAAGAAAGGGAGGAAGGAAAAAAGGAAGAAAAGAAGAAAGGAACAGAGAAAGGAAGAAAGGAAGGGAGAAATGAAAAAAGCAAAGGAGGAAAGAAGAAGGGAAGGGAGAAAGGAAGAAAGGAGGAAGGGAGAAAGGAGGAAGGGAGGAAGGAAAGAAGAAAGGAGGAAGAGAGAGGAATAAAGGAAGGAAGGGAGGAAGGAAGGAAGAATAGAAGGAAGAAAGGAAGGGAGGAATGAAGAAAGGAAAGGAGGAAGGAAGGGAGGAAGGAATAAATGAGAGGAAGGGAGGAAGGAAGAAAGAAAGGAGGAAGGGAGGAAGGAAGAATGAAGGAAGAAAGGAAAAGAGGAAGGAAGAAAGGAAGGGAGGAAGAAAGAACGGAAGGGAGGAAGGAAAGAAAGGAAGGTAGAAAAGAAGGAAGAAAGGAAGGAAGGGAGGAAGGAAGAAAGGAAATAAAGAAGTGAAGAAGGGGGAAAAAGAAATAAGGAAAGTAGGAAGGAAGAAAGGAAGAAAGAAAGAAAGAAAGGAAGAAAGAAAAAGAAAAAGAAAGAAAGAAAGAAAGAAAGAAAGAAAAAAAGAAAAGAAGAGAAAGAAAAGAGTTTCCTGAGGAAGGAAGAAAGGAAAGGAGAAAGAAAAGAGGAAGGAAGAGAGAAAGGGAAGAAGGAAGAAAAGAAGGGAGGAAGGAAGAAAGGATGGGAGGATGGAACAAAGGAAGGGAGGAAAGAAGAAATGAAGAGAGGTAGAAAGAAAGGAAGTTATGAAGGAAGAAAAGAAGGGAGGAAGGAAGATAGGAAGAAAGGAAGCGAGGACAGAAGAAAGGAAGGGAGAAAGGAAAAGAGGAAGGGAAGAAGGAAGGGAGGAAGGAAGAAAGGAAGGGAGGAAGGAACGAATGAAGAATGGAAGGAAGAAAGGAAGGGAGAAATGAAGAAAGGGAGGAAGGAAGAAATTAATAGAGGAAGGGACGAAGGAAGAAAGAAAGGAAGGGAGTAAGGAAGAAAGGAAGGAAGTAAGGATGAATGGAATTGAGGAAGGAAGAAAGGAAGGGAGAAAGGAAGAAAGGAAAAAAGGAAGGGAAAAAAAAGACAGGAAAGGAGGATGGAAGAAAGTAAGGGAGAAAAGAAGAGAGAGAAGTAAGAAAGGAAGGAATGAAGTAAAAAAGGAAGGAAGAGAGAAAGAAAAAGAGTAAGGGAGGAAGGAAGAGGAAGGAAGGAAGGAAAGAAGGGGGAAAGGAAGAAAGATAGAATGGAAGGGAGGAAGGAAGAAAGGAAGGGAGGAAGGAATAAATGAGAGGAAGGGAGGAAGGAAGAAAGGAAGGGAGGAAGGAAGAAAGGAAGGGAGGGAGGAAGGGAGGAAGAAAGAACGGAAGGGGAGGAAGGAAGAAAGGAAGGTAGAAAAGAAGGAAGAAAGGAAGGGAGGAGAAGGAAGAAAGGAAATAAGGAAGTGAAGAAGGAAGA
>CATNWA010004028.1:0-17389 GCA_951230385.1 Staurois parvus | reverse complement strand
ATTATTTTTTTTCCCTGGTTTGGGTCTTTTCTGCTTTTTGGTTTTTTAGCTTTGAAAATTCTTGGGAAAAGTTTTGTAATTTTAATAACATTGAAAGTACTTCAAAAATTTGTGTTTGCTTTTAACATTAGATGTTTGATTTTCCCCGAAAGTAACCACAGTCACTGTAAAGCAGTTGTTCGTTCAAGAAAAAATTCCCTACCAGCTCCTTCAAATTTTATTGTGGATAACGAAAGGTGATTTCACCAAATTAGAAACTCATACGAACAAACTTAAAGCAGTGGAACCAAAACCAAAAATGTAATATAGTATACCTTACCAATCAATAGATGTGTTGGCTGCATTAGTTTTGTTTTTAGTCCTTTTTTCCCTCTGTTTTTATTGAACGTAACATAACAAATATAGACTATATTATAAGAAAAATTGAAAAAATTGTCCAATACAATGAACATAGAGTGCCTAGTACCTTGGCACATTAATATCAAGTGATCTGTAACAAGTATCAATTTATTGCATCAAAAGAGTAAGAAAAATTTGTGGTGTACATTTCCACAAATACCCAATTAAAACCAGGCTCTCTAAACAATGCAAAAAGGTACCCATATGGAAAAAAAATTTATATTTGAAAATATTTTAAAAAAATATTCTTCCCAAAATTATTGACATTTATTTGAAATTTGCTACAATTTTGGCCATATTCCATATATTTAAAAATTTTTCAATTATAAAATATTTTATATTATATATTATATATACTGCATGTTAAAATGCGTTTTTTATATATTCAAAATATATGAAAATATTTATAAAAATTATATTTTTTTAAATATTTTTCTTCAGATTTTTTTTAGCATATAAAAAAGTCATTTTAAAAATGCATTCCAAAAATTTTAGATTTTTTATTTTTAAAGGGGACTTTACAGTACCCCTTAAAGATGTATTTTTAAAATTATTTTTCATTATATTTTGTAATAAAGGGACAGGTTTTTCTGTTCAAAAAATTTTAACTGGGTTATCTTTCAACCAAGCTCCATTCCTTTCTAAAGGATTTGTTCTTTTTTGGTTGCCTAATGCAAAGAAGAATTCATAAGAGCGTGAGCGTGCACCCTATGGATAGCCCCTGACAATGCAGATGCCTCCATTTGTTTCCATAAACATAAGGACAGGCTGTATGAGTAAATGTTTGTATCACTTTACGATAGTGCCTTGGAAAATTGACCTCTTGTGATGCCCAGAAGGGCTAGAGATGGATTGGGGGTTGTTAGAAACTTTCCTTCTGTTTTCACCTGGTGATCTGGCCAGGAACAAAACCTCCCGTATTAGAGTGCCTACACCAGGAGCATCAGAGCACCTTTGGACAGCAGCATTGTAATCTGGGGGAAAGGTTAGTGTTAGATGTACTGGCAGATTTAGATGCATAACACATTGAAGACAAACTCCAGCTTAATAACTTTTACGCAAAATTTCACCAAACATTTTTTTCCTTTTTGGAATAAAGCGAACACAGCGGATGACAGATCATTGTACCTGCCCTCTGCCAATACCATGTGATCGCTGTGATCAATTTACAGAGATCACATGCCCAATTGTACACTATGGATGGCTTCCATTCATGCCCTCCATTGTGTACTATTGTGCTGATCTATGTGATTGATCACAGTGATCACATGTACACACAGGGCCAATAATAGGCCATCTGTACCTTGCCAATTGTGGGGTCAATCACAGCTAATCACAATAGTAAATACTGAATGAATTGATTTCATTCAGTAAAATTTTTTAAAAAAAAAATAAAAAAAAAAAAAAAAAAAAAAAAAAAAAAATTATTTTTTAATTTTTCTTTTCCAAAAAAAAATTGTCACAAAAGAAATGACAAATTCAAAAAAATCACCATGCCTTTACTAAATTTTGGATGTTTATTTCCAAAAAAGGTAATTTGGGAGATTTTTCCGGGGATTTTCAGGCATCAAGAAATCAAGCCATCAGAAGCCGGTTTTTACTTCTTGCATTTTTTCAGAACACACTAAGTCCATTTAACTGGTTTCTAAGGGTGAGCGAATTATTCAAAAATTTGGGGGGGGCTGATTTGCCGAATTGCGGAAAAATTCGCTTCGAGCGAATATATTCGCTGCGAATTTAACTTATAAAAAAAGGGGGTTTCTAGGCTTCAGAGAGCCTTTTATTAGTGCAGAACACTGTACCTTTAATTTAAATCCCCTTTGGAGTTGCTGGGGAAGGAAATAATACTGTCGTCAGTAGGAAAACAGAATGAGTGCCTTTCGATCTTAAAATTTCACGCAAAATTTTCCACTTTTTGGGGCCCGGGGTTGGGGGCCCAAAACCCGAGGTGGGGGCCCCCCAGTTTTTTGGGCGGTGGGGCACCCAGCAATGGGGGCCCAATACAGCCCCTTTATCCCCCAAAAATGGAACCCCCAGCATTTGTGGGGAAAGACCTAAAAGGGGCACAGGGCGGGTTTGGGGGCGATGGAGACAGCGGAAATTTGGGAGGCGGTACGGGACCCAGGGACACACTCTGGCCCTTGGCAGCAGCTTTTGAGGAGGGGGTTCGGGGGGCCATGCCCGTTTAAAGGGCCCTGGGCGCGGGCATGAGGAGTCGGTGGGGGGCCCCCGGGCAGATTACGGGCCTGGCTGCAGATGAGGAGGCTGGTACAGGGGCCCATGGAAAGAGTGGCGGAGCGTAAGCAGCAAAAAATTGAAGGCCAAAACAGAGGCCTATTTTAAAAAGCCCCCCCAACGGGCAGCGTGGGGGACGACTTTCAAAAAGTTCCAATTGCAGAGGGGCGGAGCAAAAAAAGCAGCTTAAATTTGGAAGGCCATAAAAGGCTAGGTTTTTTAAAAGTCCCTCCCGTTAAATTTCCTAATAACAAAAAAACTCTACTCCCCGTGCAATTATTTAAAGAGGACCCTGGGCAGGTCTGGGTCCAATTTGTGGTAGAGACGGGTTTTGTTCAGCCTGTTGTTTTGGGAGTAATAACGGGGTCTGTGTTCCCCTTTTGGGGTGTCTGGCTTTTTGCCCCACAAAAATGATCGTCCGCGTTTGTCAACGATTTGTCTTTAAAGTGTTTGAAAACCCCCTAAACCCAGGGTTTGGGGAAGCCGGAATCGTTTGGGACCTGGCAGCAGCTTTGGGGCAGACGACAGGGGGAACAGGGGCCCCAGTGGGTGGCGGTGTTTGGAAAGATTATTCTGAACCCCATACACGGCCTTAAGGTTAAAAAGCGGAAGCCGTTCAGCAGGTGAGCAGGACAGGACACATGGCGCAGGGTGGCGGTGGTTGCGCAGTATTCAAGCCAAACACAGGCCTGGGTTTTAAAAAGCGGAAGCCGTCAGCACCCGTGAGCAGACGACGGGAGGCACTTGGGCGGGGGGTGGCCCGGGTGGGGCAGCAGCAATGGAAGGCCTTACAGCCCCCTTCACAAAATGGAACCCACAACAGTGAAAAGGAGCCCTAAAAAGGGGCCCACATGGTAGGATTCTGGCGATAAAGGGCCAGCAGCAAGGGGAGGCCGTACAGGGACCCTACCACTCGGGGACCTGGCAGCAGAAAGGGAGGAGGCTTTTGGTACGGGGGGCCCAAAGGCGGGAGTGGCGAAGCAAAAGCAGTTTAAATTTTTGGAAAGGCCTACGGGCCCTGTTTTAAAAAAAAAGTCCCCCCAGAAAGCAGGTGGGGAGAGGGGATATAAAGAGTCCAAGGGCCAGTGGGCGGGGGCAGAAGCAGCTTCAATTAAAGGTTTTTAACAGGCCTGGGTTTTAAAAAAGTCCCCCCGCAGCAGCGTTGGGGGAGACGATATAAAGAGTCCAAGGGGAAAAGTGGGGGGAGCGGAAAGCAGTTAAAATTAAAGGCCATACCAGGCTGGGTTTTAAAAAATTTCCCCCCAGCAGCGTGGGGGGGAGAGGGACTATCAAAGAGCCCAAAGGGCCCTGAGTGACGACCGGGAAAAGGTCGGGTTTTGTGATTGCGGGATGAAAATGCAGGATTCTATAAAGGTGATCCCGGGGTGGGTGGAAAGGGAAGATCTTTATACCGCCCGTTTTTCCCATCCAAAAAGACGGAAAAACCCTTTTTGGCGAAACGGGGGGTTTATTGCCCGGGGACCCGCTGAGCAGCTTCGGGGGATCCCCAAGGGGCCCCTTGGCAGAGTGGCGGAGCGAAAGCAGCTTAAAATTTAAAAGGGGCCCATACAGAGGCCTATTTTAAAAAAAGTCCCCCCAGCAGGGGTGGGGAGAGGGGAATTTAAGGTCCAATGGCAGGGGGGTGGCGGAGCGGAAGCAGAGCTTAAATTGGGAAGGGGGTTTTACAAAAACCCCTGGGTTTTAAAAAAGGAGCGCAGTTTTTGGGGAGAGGGACTATCAAGAGTTCCAATGGCTGAGTGGCGACCCGGGGAGTAAAGCGTTTTTGTTGTGTTTGCAAATGCAAAAATTTTTATGGGGTAATCCCCGGGGGTTCGAAGAATTTCATTATCCCGTCTTTTACCCCCCAATCCTTTAAGGGAAGGAAAAACCCTGCAAACGGGAGTTTTTTTGCCCCTAAACCCGTGAGAAAGCTTTTTTTTTTTGGGGCCCCCAAAGGGTTTTTGGCTTCTGGGGGGAATATGGTTGAAAACTAAAATTTAAAAGGGCCCATTTTTGAGGGGGAAGGGCACCAGGTCGTCTCCGGGGGAATTTTGTTTTAAAAAGCTGAACTTAAAGGTAAAACGACGGGTCAGAGACCACGGAAGGGGAGTTGCGTCTTAAATCCCCCCTGAATGGGGCAGCGTGAAAACGCCCTAGGGGGCCGTATATAAAGGGGGTTTTGTTCCCCCTTTCGGGAATAAGTGTTGGAAAGGCCCACTTTTTTTGGGTGTGGCGTTTTGGGTTATTTTAATTCCAAATAAGGGAACTCTACCCCTTAGTGAAAAATCTTTTTTACGAAAACCCGGGGCGGGTTTGGGGGGCCAATTTTTGGTAGAGAGGGTTTTTTTCAGCCAGCTTGAGCGAGTTAGTAAAAACAGGTATGTCTGCCCTTTGGGTCGGGTTTAATGCGCAAAAAACCATAAAGGTCCAAAGCATTTGTAAACTTTTCCCGGGTTAAGTGATGAAAAACCCCGCTAAACCCAAAGTTCTTTGGGGAAAGCCGGGTACGGGGGGGGCCCTTGAACCCAGATGGCCCTTGGCCCAGCTTTTTGTGGGGGGAGCCCCGGGAAAGTGGACAGGGGCCCAGGGTGGCGGTGGAGGGCAGCAGTATTCGGAAGAATACACGGACTATTTTTTAAAAAGGGGGGAAGCCGTAAAGAAGGGGGGAGCAGACGGACAGTAACATGGGGGATTGGTGGCGGTTTGGAGGCAGCAGTATTCGGAAGTTTTTCCCAAGGCCTTTTTTTAAAAAGGGAAACCCCAGCAGCGTGAGCAGCGACAAAGACGCCCCTTTGGCAGGGGAAAGGGTTTTGGCAGCGAATGAAAAGGGGGAAAAAAAGGGGGGCCCTTTGGCATGTGGGGGATGGGGGGCCCTTAAAAACCAAACCCTTGGATGCCAAAAAGTGGCGATAGGGCTATAAAATGCAGGGAAATTTATAAAGTTTTTAAAAGAAAAAGGGGGCCCCTAAAAGGGCTATACACACTTTAAAATTTAATGTTTGATTGCCAAATTGGCCTTTTAAGGCTTTTCAAAAGCAAAATTTTTTTTTGACTTATTCTGAGAGGGGGTTTTGGAAGGCTATTTTAAAAAAAGTTTTTCATGGCTGCCCGGACGTGGACAATAAATTACTTTTAAAATACAAATTTTTTTCTTTGTGCCCAGCCAGCGGCCCCCCAAAGGGGGGACACATATAAAAAAAAAAATTCATGAGTTTGTTCAGACAGGGGCCCCTCTAAGGGACGATAACAAAGAAATTTCCCCGAGGTGTTCGGGGAGCGGCCTGAACGGTTTGGTTATTTTTTTTAAATATTTTTGGGCCCAAAACATGGCCCTATAAATGAGGGTCACACAGTGGGGAAAAAATTATGTCGCGTCAGGCCCCTAAGGGACGGGATATACAAAGAAATTTCCCCGGCGAGGAAAAGGGCCCCACAGTTTTCTGAGGAGGGAAATTTGGCGCGAAAGGGGGGGCCCAACTAAACCCCAAAAGGTTTGGTTTTTTTTAGTACTTTATTTTGGCCCCCCTCTCAGCGGGGTGGGGAAAAAGGCCCCCTTTTTTAAATCCGGTTGCGGGGTTTCCAAAAAGGGGTTGAAAGCCAAAAGTAAACCCTCTGTTAAATGGTTTTTATTCGGCTGTGCTACGCAAGAAAAACAAAGGATGTATGGGCCATTTGTCCCAAAGGAATGCGGGGGACCCCCTGCCCCCAATCTCCACGCATACGCCCGGTGCTTTCGGGGTCTCTGTCTCCTTCCCCTTCTACCAGATGTCCTGCTCCTACCCCCCTGTCCGCTGAGGGGGAAAAAAAAAACCACCCTTTTTCATTAAATTAATTCCTGAGCCCCAATGTCCTCTTCCCTCCCCTCTTTTTCCCCTTCCTCCCCCCCAAAGGGGTCATTGGCGTTGAGATTTTTTGCGCCACGTCTCCCGCACCCTGACCTGCCATTGTTAACGCATTTTTTCCCGGGGACGTTGAAACAGGGGAATGACGTCTTTTCATCCATAGTCCTCCCCGCTCACAAATTTAGCGTGGGGGCCCCCTAAAAGGGGCCTGAGAAAGCGGCAGGTGCCCACGATTGGCTTGCCAATGGCTGACATTTAATTTTTTTTTAAACCCCCACAGGGGGTACCTTTACCCGCTTGTAACATCGGAAAAGGGTGGGGATGGGCCTTTCGTGTTCGAAAAAGGGGGTTTCAAAACATATGTAGGGTTAAATTTCCCCTTTTTTTGAAACCTTTGCGATAAACCCGGTTTTGCTGGGGAATTCCGTTCTGCCCCCTGCAGTTAAAGGGGGGGGGGTTTTTTGTGCTTTGCGGTGTAGGAATGGCTGAAATGATCCCAAATTTTAAACTTTGACTTTTTTAGGATGTTTGTGGGGGATGGTGGTTTTTTGGGGAAAACCGTTGACAACCAGATTAAAACACGTGACCCATGAATGGCGCAGGGAAAAACCCCCCCTTTCCCTTGACCCCGGGAGCAGCCCAAGTTTTTCCCCCCGTTGTGGGTTTCAACGGGGTTTCCCGATTTTCAGTTTGGGGGGGGAGACACCCTTTCTGTCGATTTTTTTCTTTTCCCTTTTACACTCAGAAGTTCCCCCCCTGTGGGGACTACGTTCCCCCAAGGCTTTACCGGGTGAAAGCACGCGGGACCCGTTGCCCCCCTGCCCCATGTGATATGGGGGGTGGGGTTTTAAAGGGGAAATTGGGGAAACAGGGGGGGGGGCCGGTTTAGGCACGGGGGGAAGAAGGGGTGGTAGGGGGAATCTTTGGCGGGACCAAGGACGTGCAACGTGGAGGAAAAGGGGGGCTTTGACCGCCCAAGTTGCTGGTGGGGGCTGTGCCGGCACCCGTTACCCTGGGGGCCCTTTAAATGACATGTACTGTCCCCTGCCCTTTGTTACAGTCCAACGTCGGCGTGCCGGGGCACCTTTGGCAGAACCGACATGAAAAGGACTGGCCCCCCCCAAATTCTTTTAAGGTGAATGCAGGGCTGGCACTCCCTTTTTGGCGAAGAAATGCCGGCTTGGCCTCCCCCAACTTTGGCTCGGCAAAACCCAATCATTTCTCGGAAAGGTGATGAGTCCACCATTTAAAAAGGGGAAGGGGACTGCAGCCCCGAATTTTGGGACAGGAGGCCCCGGTTTTCACCCTTTCTGCACCGTCGGGTGTGTGCTCGAAAAACTGTTGTCTTTTGGGAAAACGGATTGAAAAAAAGATGTGCGGAATCCGTGAAGAGGGAAAAGCAGGAAAAAGGAGCATTGAACGAGGGAAGTTTCCCAAACCCGAGCAAAAATCCCCCAGCAGAGGGGGGGGGGGGGTTGGGGCCCTTTGGGGACTGGCTGAAAGGGGGCAAATTGACGTCGGGTGACGGAGAAAGTAAGGACGGGGGCGGGGGCAGGCGGGAAAACCCCCCGAAATCTTTATCAGGGTTTTTTCCCAGGCCACGAAAAATTGGCGAGTGCATATGTGACGAAAGCTGTAGTCCCAAAATTGGGCCCCCCGGGCCCACGTTTGACTTTCGGGCCCCACATTTTTGGGAAAAAAGGTACTTTTAAACCTTCCTCGGGCGGCTTTTGACAAAAAAAATTGCCAAAACCGTGAGTGGGTACTTTCCCCCGAAAACCCCCTCCTGGCGGGCCCTGTTTACTTCCTCCGTGAAACCTCCCAACCATTTTATGGCCTTTGGGTGGTAGGCTGCAGTGGAGCTGGTGCTCTACTGGGGCCGTTTGGCTCCACTGCACTGCTGCCCCCCCCTGTTTGCCCCCTGGGAAACCCCCACCGCCCTGTTTTGCTCGCGGGGAAAGGGGTGGCACCCTTTTTCCCCGGGTTGATGGGGAAAGGGGAAAAATTTACCCTTTGATGACGCGGGGGCTCCCAAGTGCGTTACACCCTCTTTTTTTCATAAAATTTGGGGTTTCTCCGCGTCACAAACTAGCCCCCCGGCTGCGTGTGGGTCAGGAGAAAGCCCTGTTTTTAGCCCGGAAAACCGACCCATTTCTCCTCCCCAACTTCTTAGCCTGGTGATGAAGGGGCGGATGTCTTTCCCGTTTTTTGGCCCCCCCCTCTTTTTTGTCTTCCTAAATTTTACAGGGGGCTAAACCCCCACAGCATGCGATACTTCGCTTGGTGAGGGGAAACCCAAAAGGGAAACGGGGGCGGGGTCGAGGACAGTGTTTTCCCATTTGGGTTTGGGCTCCCGGGCCATGCCAACTATCGGTTGTGTCTGAGTACCCCCCGATTTTTGGGCCCGTAGGGGGCAAAAGGTTTTGACCTGGGGGAAAAAAGGGAAGCCCAAAACCCGAGTCAACCTTTCGATAAACGGCAGGGTTGTCGGTGGAATCCTTGGACCGCTGGTGTCACCGGGAAAGGAGGACTCCTTGGCGCAAATAGGCGCCTCGCCCCTTTTTGCTTGCTGCCAGGGTCTGCTCGCCCCTTAAAAAACATTGCCCCCTTTGCCACTCCTTCGGTGTTGTCTGACTTTACTTTTTTAATTTCCCTTTAAGCCCCCCAAAAAAATAAAAAGGATTTAACTCTTTGAAGAAAACAATAGTGGTTGTAAAAGCAGAAAGTCGTTTATTTAGCAAAATCGGTAAAATTGCAGCTTCCCTTTGGCTGAAAAAGTACTTTTAAATGTCACGGGAAAATTTTGAAATAACCCCCAAAAAAATATTACCCCCCACCCGGCTTTTGTAAATGGATTTTTAAACTCTTTGAACGTAAAATTTAGGGGGTTTGTGAAGCGGGAAAGTCAGTTTTTTTAGCAAAAAAATGGGTTTCAATTGCAGCTTGCCTTTGGGCCCGGGAAAAAACTGTTCGTTTATGTATTTTGGAAAATTGCATAATCCCCCCAAAAAAATTTTTCCCGCCACCCGGGTGTAAAGGGTTTTAAAATCTTTGAACGTAAAAAATTTTGGTTGTGAAGCAAAAAAGGGGTCAGTTTATTTAGAAAACAAATCGGTCAATTGCGTTTGCCTTTGGCGGGAAAAATTTTACGTTTTTTTGTCACGGGAAAATTGACAAAATCACCCAAAAAAATTTTAACCGCCACCCGGCGTTTTTTAAAGGATCTAACTCTTTGAACGTAAAATAGTGGTTGTAAAGCAAAAAAGTCAGTTTTTTGTACACAATCGGCCCAATTGCAGTTTGGCCCTTTTGGTGGAAAACATACTTTTTTCTGTCAAGGTTTCCCAAAAAATCACCCAAAAAAAAATTTACCGCCAGCCGGCTTTGAAAAAAATGGTTTTAACTTTTGAACGTACAATGGGGTAGGTGAAGAAGAAGGAAAGTCAGTTTATTTAAGCACAATCGCGTCAATTGCAGTTGCCGTTGGCTGGAAAGACTTACGTTTAGTCACTGGTATGCACTAATACCTATAAATATTGCTGCACCCGGCGTGTAAAAGGATCTAACTCTTGAACGTACAATAGTGGTTTGTTGAAGCAGAAAAGTCAGTTTATTTAGCACAGCTCGGTCTCAATATTGCGCTTTGCCGATTGGGGGGGGGGGGGGGGGGGGGTGGGGGGGGGGGCGATGCACTTAAATCACCAAAAAATATTACGCCAGCCGGCGTGTCAATGGATTTCTTTAACTCTGTGAACGTACAATAGTGGTTGTGAGCCTGAAAGTCAGTTTATTTTGAACAAATCGGCTAACTGCTTAGCAACCAACTTGTGCAACGACAGCTCCAAAAAAAAAAAGGGTGTAGGTAACTTAATTTTCGATTCTTGATAGCTTGTGGCCCTACTGTACTGAATTCTGTGCCCCTGAGAAAAGATTCTGTGTCCTGGGGAAAACGATTCGGGTTTTCCCTGAGTAACGTTTCTGGGGCCCCAAAAGGGTCTCTGGGGCCCCAAACTCTGTCCCTTAATACAGAAGGTCTGCCCTCTCTTGAATGCCGGAGGCTAATGGAGAATTCTAAGATGGCCCGATTTAAGTGCTGGCTGGTGCTGTTGGCAAATTCCCGATAAAGTCATGAATGCTTTATGGGTCGCGGGCCTTTTTGCGCAGCGTTCCCAAAAGATCCCCGCCCCATTTTTTCCTGCCCAATTTTCTCCAGGGCCCCACACATGTCGCCCCCCTTTTTGGGGGGAAAATTTCGATTGGGTGCACCCGAAGTTTGCTAATTTCGGATTCGTCGCGAATGGGTTTTTTTCCAAAAATTTGGGGAACGAATTCCACTTCGTCTTTTTTCGATTCGCTGATTTTAAAAGGGGTTTCCAATTGGACATCTATGCTTTTTTCACCGCTGAATTTTTTAGAAAGGGTCGGGGAAATTTTTTCCCAGTCGCAGTTGTTTTTTTGGGGGTGTAATAGACTTAAATCAAACCCACCCCAAAAAAAATGAAAAGGGTTTAATTTTTTATGCTTTTTTTGATGAAAGGGGGTTTGTTTTTTGCAAATGGGAAAGTAGGGAGTGCGCCTTTGTTTTAAAAATTTTACACTTTTATCCCATCAAAAGAGGCGGAGCATTTTCAAAGTTGCTGAAAACTTTAAAGGTTGCGTGATTTGAGGGGGTTCCATTGCCCATCAATGGCCCTGTGTTTTTTTTTTGTAAATTTTTGGATGTATTATGGGTGCATATGTGGAGGGAAAGGACACAAAATAATTTTTACCCCGAAGGTACTGCCCATAGTGTAAAATATTTGGGTAATATAAAAAAATGACTTGAAAGTACCCCCACAGGTTTTAACAAAAAAACTTGTTTTCGTACTTTTTTAATTTGTTAGTCTGGGGAAAAAAAAACCCAAAAATCCTTTTCCCCCTTTAACCATAGGAAAAAAAAAAAAATTATAAAACTACACCCCAGTTGTTCCAGGTGAAGGCCAAAAAAAAACCCCCGCAAGGGATGATCCAATTTGCTCCTGCAGGGAAAAAAAAATTTTTCCCAGATCCCCCCAGAGGCAATGGGTTTTTCCCCGGACAACTTTACCTATAAAATGTTAGTATCCAGTTAAATTTGTGTATCCAAAAAAGGAATCGGCCTTTTTTTGAAAAACAATCCCCTGAGCTGGGCAGAACCAACTCCCTTTTGGGGGGGGTCTATTCCACATTTTTCAATTTTTCTCACTGTGAAGAAAACCCCTTTCCCTTTTTTTGGAGATTAAATTTCTTTTTTCCCCCAGACGTTTTAAGGGGTGCCCCCTTGTCCTCTATGATGACCTCGGGTGAATAGCTCTACACCGGTTCACTATATGAACCACTGATGTTTTATACATGTTGATCATTTTCCCCCCTTTTTTATTATACATTTGGGATCATATCCCCCCTTTGTATTATACATGGTGATCTTTTCCCCCCTTAATCTCCCCTTCTCAAGAGAGAATAAATTCAGTTTTTTTAATCTTTCCCATTGTGATCCCTCAATGCCCCGTATCAGTTTGGTTGCCCCTTTTCTGTACTTTCTCCAGTTCCCAAATGTTCTTTTTGGGGTTTGGTGCCCAAACTGAAAATGATTTCCAGATGAGGATATTTACTAATGATTTGTAAACGGGGGGGTAATTTGATATCTCTCTCTCTGGGTTTTACCTCTTATAATACAAGAGGGTTTTTTTCGTTTAGAAACCGCAGGGTTGGGGAATTTCATGCCATTATTTTTGCTTTTTGATTTCCCGAACCCCCAAAATCCTTCTCCACCTTGTTTCCCCCCGTTTTACCCCCCCTATTTTGTATGATGGGATGTATTTTCTTAGCCCCCCCAAATGGCAGGGGAAACCCTTTCTTTTTTTAAAAATTAAATCTATTTTTCCTTTGGGGGCCCAAAATTTTAAAAAATTTTTTTGGGTCGGCTTGTTAAAATTTTAAAAACTTTTTGGGTTTGGGCGTTTTTCCACGGCAAGCTTGGGGTCATTTTGCTGTTTTTTTTAACCCGCCTTTTAAAGTTTTTTAAAAAATTTTTTTAAAAGTAAGGGTCAACTGGGCCCCTTGGGGGCCCACTTGGGAAAAACCCCAAAAACCCTTCAGATTTTGAATTATCAACCCCTACCCCTCTGAAAACGGGTCTTTAAACCCGTTTTCTATCCCTTTTCATTTCAGATTTTTTTCCAAAAACTGTAGACTTTTTCCCTTTTAAAAAAAGCCAAATTTGTGGGGAAAATGGTCTGGCTTTTTTCCAAAAACCAAGTATCCCGTATCGACACCCCCCTGTCCCGTTTACCCGGCCATCGCCACCCCTTTTGTCCCAAATATACCCGTCCTTTGCCCACCCCCCTGTCCAAAAAATTTTCCAAAAGTTTCCCCTGCCACCCCCCCTGTCCCAAAGTTACCACGGTCCCCCACCCCCCTTTGTCCAAGTATCCCGTCCATGCCCAACCCCCCTGTCCAAGTTAAAACCACGTTCCCCCGCCACCCTCTGTCCCCAAAGGGTTTTTCTACCCCCCCATAAAAAGAAAACAGATTTTTTTTGACAACTTTTTGTCTTTTATGAAAACCATGCTGTCTGTTGCTTAAAAAATTTTAAATTTTTTTCCCGCAAGGAAACCCAGTGGTCTTTTTTTAAACTCTCCAAAATCTTTCCAACTTTACTGTAGAAGTTAACTTAAAAAGGGCTATTATTACTTGGTAAAGATTTTGACCCTTTTTTTAAAAATTGGCACCTCATTGGCCTTACACCCCTTCCAAATTGGGACTATGCCAGTCATTAAAAGGTCCCTTTAAAAAATTTAAAAAAAAATGGCTTTTGGAAAATGCAGGCTCAAATTTTTTAAGGACCCGTGGGTGTATGCCATCTGGTCCGGTGCTTTTTTCACCTTTATTTTGTCTAAATATTTTTTGGTAAAATCAATTGTGAGCCCCAAAGTGGATCATCCCGGGCTTGGGGTCAAAAACCATGCCCTTTTTTGGACAAAAGGGTCCCCATGCTCCTTTGGGATACACAGGGTGAAGAAGGTATTGAATAAAATTTTCCCTTGTCTTTTGTTCCCCAAACAAACCCAATCTAGATTATTTTTTTAATTAAAAAGGGCCCCACATGCTTTTTCCCCGTCCTTTTTTTATTAATATAAAAAATTTTTAGAATTTGGGGGGGGGGGGGGGTTGTTTTGTAAACTTTTTTCCCAATTTATCGGTTTATTATTTTAAATTTTTTTTTTGGGTTTTTTTTTCCTTTTCGCATATTTTGTTATATTCCTTGTTTTGTTTAAATTTGATTGTTCCTTCATTTTTAAAACCCTTTTTAAAAAAACTCCTTTTTAAATTTTTATTTTTAGCTTTTTTTTTAAATTTTTGGGCCAAAAAGCCCCATAGGTTTGAAAATTTTTTGCCTTTTTTTAAAATTGTTGCCCCTAAGAATTATTTTTGCAGTGTGTTCACTTTCAGTCTTTTTGAAGAATTCCCCTTTCTGTGTTGTGTTCATTTATGGGCCCCACCCGTCTAAGTCTTTGGGAGGAGCAGCTCTCAACCTTTGGGGGAAAACGCTTTTCTTAAAAATTGAGCGTTTTTATTTTTTTTGTTTTCAGCTAACAATTTAAATGGGAAAATGTTTTCGTCACTTACCCAAAATGTTCTTTAATGTGGGGAAATTATTTAAGCTCGAAGGTTTGAGATTACTAGTCCGCAGGGAAAATTTCCCAGTAAAGGGTTTCCCCATTTAACTGTACCCTACAAATAATCTCAATATTTTTAAAAAATATTTTATTTTTTGCATTAATTCCTTTTACACAAAAAATTATCATAAAAGATTGTAATCTTTAAAATTTTGTGAACATTGTGTCCCTTTTGTATAACCTGATACCCCTTTTTTCTTATGTTTGGGGCCGGGCACGTTTTTATGGTAAACCGCTTTCCCTTTGGGCCTTAGATCTCACTATACAGATTGTGCCCAAAATTTAATTTTTCAAGGTTTTTGGGGGGGGGGTTTTGGGTTAAGGGCTTTTGGGTTAAGGGTAGGATTAAGGGTTTTAAAGGGCTAGGATTAGGGTTAAACCCCTTAGGGTTAAGGGCTTTGGATTAGGGGGTTTAAAAGTTAGAGTGTTTAGTGTTTAAAGGGGTAGGATTAGGGTTAAAAGTTAGAGTTAGGGTTTTAAGGGCTATAACGTTCCCACCCGGGGAAAAAGTATGAAGAAAAATTCTTTATTTTCAAAAATTTTTTAAACCCAAAAAAAGAAAAACATGCTTTATTTTCAAAATGTTCAGTCTTTTTTTTTTTTTTATTTTTGAAAAAAAAACCCAAGTGGGGATTAAATACCACCAAAAGAAAGCCCATATTTGTGTGAAAAAAAAAGTTATTAAAACTTTTATGTGGGGGGCAATGTTGCATTTATTGCACAATTTTTCATTCAAAAATTTTTTACAGGGCTTAAAGTTGAAAAAATTTGGCCCTTGGGAGGAAAGGGGCTGGTATTAAAGAAAGTAAAATGAAAAATGGTTTTTAAAAGAATTCTGTTCTATTTTCCAACTTTAGGAAGGGTTTTAAATGTCACCTTCCCTGTTGTGAATTGGGAAAAAAATCCAGCACATTCAATTTTACAAGTTTCAAATTTTGGATTGGCTTTGATCACCTAGGGCCCCAACGCCCAAATGTGGGGCCTCATCATTTTACAAGTAGGCCTTTTTTGGGTTCATATTAGACCCAAATTTTATGATGGCTTTATTCCCTTTTTTTGACCCAAAACATTTAGGGAAAAATAGAAGCAGACACAGCAATGCCCGCTATTTTTACCTTTTTTTTTTTTTTAGGAGGGGTCCACAAAAAAGGGAAATGCCTTAAAAAAAAAATCCCCTGCAGTTTAATTTTTAAAAAAAACACAATTTTTGGGCCCGATACTTAAAGGGGAAAGGGGGCCCCCAAAAAATTGGGGAATGAAGAATCCCCCTTTAAATTTCCCAAAAGCTCAGAAGAGGGTTTGAACATGATACAGGGGGTTAATTCCCCAAACCCGGGAATAATGTTTTAGGTTTCAGTAGTGGGGAACCCCGCTTGAAAAATTTTGGGTTTTGGCTGCTGATTCCCATAGATTGAAAAAAAATAGTCCGGGGTCATCTTCCCTTTTTATAGAAAAAAAAAGTTTATGAATCCAGAAATAAAATCCATTTTATTAAGGGCTTAACAGAAAAACCCTATAGGGGTTGTTTATATTTTTTCTGGCCGAACGTGTGGAGCGGAGGGGGGGAGTACGCGGATCATGTCACCCCCCCCCAAATTTTTCTTTGTGTATTTGATTTGGTTTTGTGGAACAAATTTTAGAAAAGTAATTTTAAAGTCAAAATATTTTGAGATTTTTCCCTTTCCCTGGCACATTTTAGGGAATTTATTTCGGCAGCGGGGGAAGGGGGAATTGTTAAAATTGGGATTTTGGGCCCCAATTTTTATTCTCTGAAATAAGGGGGGTATGTTTTATGATTGGTTTTGCCCAAAGGAAAATGTTCAACTTTTATGTGTGGTTCATTAAAAAGCTGAATTATGTTTTTTTAAAGAAAAATGGCATGAACATCTCCAACATGAATTCAATATAAAAGAAATAACTTTATTTAAAGTATACTTAAAGCAGTAGAAAACCCACAAAAAAAAAACAATTGGGTCCCTCACCGGCTTATCCCATAATGTGCTAATATGCATTACAAGCACATTATGACGCACTTACCTGACATGGGGTTCTCCAGCGCAGCACTGTTTATGGTTTCCCCGGGGTTTCCATCTTACACCGGTCTTCCTTCTGGGATTACTGGGCTCTGGCTGTTTGAATAGCGGGGCCACAATGTCCTCCCCTCCCTGCATGCGCACAAGAGCCCTGGCTGCAGCACAGCACTCTGCATTCAATGCCATACTGTGTGCCCCGAGTACAGAGCATCACTGTGATGCGTGGGTGACGTCATTGGCTATTGCCAATGTGGATATCTCCTAAACGGTGCATGTTCCCTTGTACCTACAGGTAGGCCTGTTTTTAAGTAAATTAATATTAGGACCTTTTCTACCACTTTAAAACAAATCACTACACTACACTAAATTACTACTATAATCTTAACATACTTAACTTCTTCATGCCTAAGGGTAAAACAAATTTTTAAAGCCTAAGTAAAATTTTACAACGTTGGCATGTGTTAGTAAAACCGTTACATATATCACAACTACTTTGTACATCCAAAGGGGGATTATACCTTGTTTTTTCAGGACAAGTTGGGCTTTTATTTGTGGTAAATGGTAATGGATTAAACTCCTGATTTTTTTTTATTATCAAAGGAAAATGGCCCAAAATAGTAAAAAAAAATATATTTTTTTTAAATTTAGCTGCGCGTTTCTTGTTATTACCATAACCTACCACCAAAGAAACAACCCAAAATTTACTTTTACAGTCTTGACAAAAACAGCTATACCATATATGTGCATGTTATTTGTTGTTTGTACCTGTACTACAGCCCTAAAACACACGACACTAACTGACAATCCTGGCCTTTGACCCTGCCTTTTACCCTGACCTTGACCCAAACACTAACCCTGGCACTGAAAAAGATCAAACCTTGGGTCTATGTTTTTTTTTTCCTTTTATTTTTTATTTATTTTTTTAATATTTATTTATTTTTTTTTACAAACAGTTGTTTTTTTTCTCTCTTGGCAATGAGAGAGAGATGCAATGTATCTCACGCCTCCATTCAGAGAGAACCCAAAAAAATCAAGGTGGGCGGGCTTCACAGTGAATGATCACTGTGATAGCCAATCAGATGCTATCCCAGTGATCATGGACCCGGAATCGGGAGTTCCTGGTTCCTGATCATTAGAACGGGACCCCGGGCCTCTCAGTGACACCCCGGTATTTGACAAAAAA
>CATNWA010004027.1:0-16764 GCA_951230385.1 Staurois parvus | reverse complement strand
CCTGGTTCACATATATGCGGGCGGTTTTTTCGTATGGGGATTCACCGGAACCCCAACCGCATTCCTGTGCCAATCACAGTTTTTTTTGTGCGTGCAATTGAAGCCATACATTTTGGCCTAATTGCACCACACCAAAAACGTCAGGCCCCTTTTTTTTTTGGTCTCATAAATTTAAAATCAATGGAATTCACACCTATGCGACCCCGATTCTGCACATTGCACGGGTTTTTAAAGGGACTGATTTCAGGTGTTTTTTAAACATACCCCACGCAGGGGTTCGCATAAACGGGGTGCGATTCGATGCGTGCGAATTTGCCAGAAAAAGCTGTGAATTCCCACCCATCAAGTGAACCGGGGCTAAAAACCCAAAGATAAAAAGAATAAGATTCTTTTTTTGCAAACTTTTTTTAAAAAAAAAACACTTTTTTCAAAATTTTTGGACTTTTTCATTTATATTATTATACAGATTTATATTAGTGCCAACAGTTTGCTCAGCGCTTTACCAAAAATAAAGGGAGAACAATACAGCAACAAACAGTTCAATACAAGAGGGTTAGGTGGCCCTGAACCTGGAGCTTACAATCTAAGAAGGAGGGGCTGTTGAGTACAATATTGTAGGAAGTGTGGGGGATGGACTGGTTGGAATAGTAGAAGATTGCCAGTATTAGCTGAGGCAGGATAGGCTTCCCTGAAGAAGAGAGGTTTTCAGAGATCGACTAAAAGTGAGCAGAGTAGGTGAGATTCTGATAAATTGGGGTAGAGAGATCCCAGATTGATGGGGGAAGCTCTGGAGAATACCTGGAGACGAGCATGGGATGAGGAGACAAGGGAGCTAAGAAGCAGGAGGTCAGTGCGAGGAGCTGAAGAGTACGGTTTTGGGTGATAATTTGGAGACAAGATAGGTTGATACATATGATCATCATCCTCCACTAAGGCAGGATCAGTCCATATTTTCAATATCAATGCCAAAATTTCACAATTTCTGCCAAGGTATGCAAACTTTTGAGCACAACAGTATAGAGTAAAAGCAATCTTGCATAAAAAATTGACATAAAAAAAAAAATAAAAAATCCCAGTGGTTGTTTTTGAATAAATACCACCAAAAACAAAGTTATTATCTGTCCTCAAAAAAATTCCTATGGGTGCAGTGTTGCATGACCCGCAAGCAATTGTCATTCATAAAGTGATAGCGCTGAAAGCTGGAAATATCGGCCTGGACAGGAAGAGGGTGAAAGTGGTTCCGGACTTGGAAGTGGTTTAAACAATTGGATGTCACCTGAACCCATTATTTTAAATGGCTGATGGTAAATCTCTGGGCACATAATGCAAATGGAGGGTGACTTGGCGTGTTGCATCATCGCCTGAATGTGTGGCCCTACTTTCGGAAAATGGTTCTCTCCACTATCCCCCCCCCTTCCTTTTCATATGTATATAACAGACTGGGAAGCTTTCTCTTGAGCTTTTGTAGAATCTGGAAAGGTCGTGTGCATTGGTTCGCCATATTTTTTTTTCAGAAATTCATGTGGCATCATGATTGAGGATGCATTTAAAATTGACATTTGAAGGGGATTTTTATTTTGATAAAGGGCGTGTTACAAAAATTTTAGGGTTGTCCCTTGTTTCTAGTTGGCATTTTTCTGTCGAGTTATGGTTGCAATGTACTTCATGCTCATGTCACATGTGTGGTGGTGGTATACTGGGGCCCCTTTATTATAAAGGGGGCTTACAGATTCCCACACACACATTTTCCAGTGGGCAAGGGGTTACATGTGTTGTGCCCTGTTATTGGTTTGGGGGGGGGGCCAATGCTCGTCCTTCATTGCTAATCCTAATCCTCCTCATTTTCCTGAGCTACCCAAGCTGAATTCTCACATTAAATGTCTGGTTATGGATTTCCCGGGGGTGGCCTCAAACCTTCTTTTGTTTGTTAGCATGAGATACACCCTTAAAATTCAAGGTCTCAAAAAGGGTCTGGAATGCAATCGTAGGGGGAGACTCTCTACGCATTTATTATTTCTTTCTTGTAGGATGAGCTACATCAAAATGTGTCATTTACAAAGAAACAATAGAAGTAGTCAGCTAGCAATAAAACTTTATTGTTACGCTTCTTTTTAGAATGATAACATTGCACACAGACCCCTCCAGAGTTCCATCACAATACATAACAGACATCTTAAGGGTGTGCCATTTATTTTATTTCAGGTACTTATATATCACCATCAATTTACGCAGCACTTTACATATATATTTGTACATTATCACATCGTTCCCTAACCCTCAGGGGCGTACAATCTAAGGTCCCTAACTCACATTCATACATACACATTATTATTACATCGAGTTTATATAGCGCCAAAGGGTTTGCTCAGCGCTGTACAATAGAGGGGGGGGACAAACATGGCACAGTACAGAGCAACTACAAACAGCACACGAGGGGTTTAGAGGGCCCTACTCTTTGAGCTTACAATCTAGGAGGGAGGGGTAGTAGTAACAGGAGGAAGTGGTTGTGGGGGATGGAGTGGTAGGAGCAATGAAGGAGAACGGCTGTTAGGTGAGGGGTGGGGTAGGCTTCCCTGAAGAGATGGGTTTTCAGGGAGAGCCTGAAGGTGAGGAGGGAAGGTGACAGTCTGATGGATTGGGGTAGTGAGTTCTCAGAGGATGGGGGAGGACCTGGAGAAGTCTTGCAGTTGTGCGTGGGAGGAGGAGACCAGAGAGAGCAAGATAGAAGGAGGTCCTGTGAGGAGCGAAGGGTACGGGTAGGGTAGTACCTGGGGGAATCAGGTTGGTGAGGTAGTTAGGGGCAGTGTTGTGAATGGCTTTGTAGGTCAGAGTGAGTAGTTTGAATTTGATGCGTTGGGCAATAGGAGAGCCATTGGAGGGAGAGGCAGAGGGGGGGTGGCAGAGGTGGAGCGGGTGGTGAGGTGGATGAGTCCTAGCCCGCTGAGTTTCAGGATAGACTGAAGCGGGGAGAGCCTGCACTGGGGTAGGCCGGTGAGGAGGGAGTTGCAGTATTCAAGGCGTGAGATAATCAGGGAGTGAACGAGTAGTTTTAGTAGTGTCTGGGGTAAGGAAGGAGGAGTGGTATCTTGGCGATGTTTTGCGGAGGTGGAGTCTGCATGTGTTTGTAAGTGAAGTTCACATGAGGTTGGAAGGAGAGGTTAGAGTCCAGAATGACTCCAAGGACTTTGGCTTGCGGGGGCGGGATTGATGGTGGTGATGTTTTAGTAGTGATGGATAGGATGGGGGGGGGGGGGCACGGTCAGGGGAATGACGAGGAGTTCGGTTTCGGAGAGGTTAAGCTTGAGGAAATGGAGCGACATCCAGTCTGATATGTTGTTCAGAGGTGGGCGATGCAGGCGGAGACTGAGGGGGTGAGGTGAGGGGTGGAGGGGGGTGGGGGGTGAGTGTCAGGGCTCCCAGGTATGACCAGAGATGTGTGACTGACGCAGGGAAAACGCAGACTTCAGATATGGGATAAACAATACAATATAATTTATTAACAATACAAACATAAACGCAGTGCAATACTAAACATAATACAGTGCAAACAAAACCAAACCAAACCACCCACAGATAACAGTACATACAAGCAAAGCGTCGTTCAGTCAGGCAGGCCGGGTCAATATCAATTGGGCAGGTAGGTACAGGGGGAGCAAGCGAGAGCGGAGAATGGTCGGGGTCACAGGCCAGGTTCAGCAGCAGGTAGCAAGGCAGCGTAGTACAAAGAGGGTCAAGCAGAGGGATGGTCAGGGGGTCACAAGCCAGGGATCAGAACAGGAAGTGGCAAGCAGCGTAGTACAGAGGGTCAGGCAGAGGAATGGTCAGGGTCACAAGCCAGGGATCAGGACAGGTAGCAAAGCAGCGTAGTACAGAGGGTCAGCAAAGGAACAGAAACAGGATGCAGGGACAGATACAGGGCCCAGGACAAAAACACAACACCAAGGCAGAGTCTGTGGGTTCTGGCCATCCCTTAAATACCCCAGCATAATCAGTTCCAGGTGTTAGCTGGCTGCAAAGTTGAGTCCAAACCAGTACACCACCAAAATCAAAGACTGGCACTAAAAAGTAACAAAAAGAAAGAAAAAATACACAAACCAAAAAAAAAAAAGGAAAACAAAAGAAAAACAATCTGGACTCAAAAAACTTGCAAGGCACACCGGGCTGGACTCCGGCAGAGGCACATCAAGGACACATCGGAGCAGAAGGCACATCAAAACTGTGGGCACACCGGCAGCAAGAGGCACACCGGGCAGTGACTTCTCGGGCAGTAGGCACATCGTGGGACAGTAAAAAAAAAACATTCGGGCAGTCCGGCACAGATGCAAATCGGCGACATGGACACCGAGGCACATTCGTCAGCTGTGGCTTGACTCCGGGCAGAGGCACATCGGGCAGAGTGTCAGAGGTATCACACGGCGGGCTGGGCGGTGGGAGCCAGGACTCCGGGCAGATACGGAATCAAGGAGCAGAATCACCCTAGGCAAGGCAACCTGGCAGTACTATCGGCTGGGGACATGGGCAGGCCTTTACAGGCCTCCGGGCAGGAGGCACATCGGGCTGGACCCCCGGCAGAGGCACATCATCGGATGCTGGACTCCGGGCAGTGTAGGCACATCGGGCAGCTGGACTCCGGGGCAGAGGCACATCGCCTTGACCCCGCGGGAGGGGGTGGTGAATCGGGCTGGAGGGACTCGGGCATCCCCAGCAGGATCACAGTGCAGCGGGCCCCCCGGGCGGCAGCAGCAGGGCACCGGGGCCCCCCGAGTAGCGGAAGCGACGGGCGCGCCGGAACCCCCCAGGCGGAGCGGCGACAGCATCACCGGGCCCCCAGCGGGCGACGGGCGGGCTACACGGGGTAGCCCCCAGGCGGGCGGGGCGAACAGGGGACAGCAATCGGGCCCCCAGGCGGGGCGACAGGCATCGGGCCCCCCAGGTTGGACCGGAAGCAGGTCGCTACAGGACATCTCAGGGCCCTCAGGCGGAGGGCGGGGCGCCGCCCGACCCCCAGGAATGGAGCGACAGGTCTCTCCCGGTCGGCCCTCAGGCGGAGCGGGCGGGCGCCGGACCCCCCAGGTGGAGCGACAGGTCTCGGGCCCTCAGAGCGGAGCGGCATGTCGCCGGATGCCCCAGGTGGGGCGACAAAAAAATGCTTAACGGGCCCTACGGGGCCCACAGCCAAGGCGGAGCGACAGGTCTCAACGGGCCCCCAGGCGGAGCGACGACGGGCAGGCCGTGACCCCCCAGCGCGGAGGAGCAGACAGGCTGCTCGGTGCCCCCAGGCGGAGGCGACAGGTCTCTCCAGCGACCCACCTTCTCAGGCGGAGCGACAAGGTCTCGGGCCCCCAGGCAGGTTGCGGCGGGCGCCAACCCCCGATGGAGCGACAGGTCAGAAGCAGGCCCTCAGTCATGGAGGAGTGCGGGCGCCGACCCCCAGGTGGAAGCGTCAGGTCTCGGGCCCTCAGGCGGCGAGCGGTCAGGGGGAGCGTCAGGTCCGGACCCCCCAGGTGTAGCGGACAGGTCTCGGCCCTCAGGCGGAGCGGAGGCGGCGCCGGACCCCCAGGTTGGACGACAAGGTCATCCTGTAACCCCAGTCATGGAGCGTGCGGGCTCATCGGGCCCCCAGGACGGAGCGACAGGCGTGTCTCAGGGCCCCCATCAGGGCAGGAGCGGCAGGGCCTGGCGCCGGACCCCCCAGGTGGAGCGACAGGTCTCGGGCCCGAGCTCCTCAGGCAGGAGCGGCGGGCGGGCGACGCCATGAGTCACCTGGCCAATAGACTAGTGGGCTCCGAGTCAACTGGCATGACCGCTGGCACTGGGTCAGACATTGGATCGTCTGGCTAGGACACGCGGCATCGGACGGTCACCAGGCATCTCAGGTGTCATTTGGCTCGAACAGCGGTGCAACACGCATCATCTGGCAAAGGTTGGCAGTGGGCTTTCCGAGGTCAACTGGTATGACCAGTCGCTGGCACTGGGTCAGACATTTGGATCGTTTTACTGGTTCTGGACAGCGAGGGCATCTGGGTCACCAATGCATCAGGTCATTTCATTTGGCTCGACAGCGGGCAACCGCGTCATCTGGCAAGGCAGTGGGCTCCGAGTCAACTGGTATGACCGCAGGGCACAGGTGGGTCAGACATTGGATCGTCTGACTGACGGACATGCGGGCATCATCGTCTGGTCACCAGGCATCAGGTCATTTGGCTCAACAGCGGGCACCGCGTCATCTGGCAAGGGCAGTGGGCCTCCGAAATCAACAGCACGACAGCGGGCACCGGGTCACAGTTACTTGGATTGTCTGGCTCACGACAGCAGCGGCATCTGGACAGGGGTCACCAGGCATCAGGTCATTTGGCTTGCCAGCGGAGCACCGCGTCATCTGGCAAGGCAGTGGGGCAACCACCTGTCACCAGGCATTGGATCGTCTGGGCCCGATGTTCATCATGACAGGGCTTGGATCATGGGGTCACCAGGTATGACAACAGCGGGCACTGGGTCACCAGGCATCAGGTCATTTGGATCGCCAGCAGGGCACCGCTTCATCTGGCAAGGTACAGTGGGCACCGAGTCCACAGGTACGACAGCGGGCTCTGAGTCCAATTGGGCATGACAGCGAGCAAGATGGAATCAGTACCGGACAGCTTGGATCAGGCCGAGATGTTAGATGCATCAGGAGTCAAGAGGCCTAAATAGGATAGAAGGCATCAGGCTGGATCAGTAGAGGCATCAGCTGGAGAGGCATTCAGGCTGAAAGATGGCTCAGTCCGTGTCTGAGTAAGAGGCTTCAGGCGAGTAGAGGCACTTCAGGCCGAGAGTAGCTTTCAGGATCAGACTGAGTAGAAAGGAAGGCAGGCTGCTGTGGTCACTGAGTAGGCAGTTTCACCGGTTTGGATACTGGCAGGATGGTATTGGTTGGAAAGAAATTTTCGCTTTTTTTTCTTGGGTTTTAACTACTGGGAGCACTGCAAGTAAACGCAGGTCTGCAAACGAATGGAGCAGCTGGAGACAGAGAAGAAAACTGGAGGATGGAACAGGAGAGGGAGCAGTTTGCTACAGAGGGCTTTTTTTACAGGGTTAAAGGCAGGATAGGTGCAGCGAGTGGGAAACAGGGTACTGACATGCGGTAGATTAGCCAAGATTATACTGGGCTGTAACGGGAATGCTGGAGGAGCTGGTGGGAATACAGGAGTAGAAGTTAGAAGCAGGACTGGGTTTTTGTAAGCTGACTGAGGCTTTGGGTGCAACAAACGTCTGTCCATGTCTGCAGTATGGGTTGAACAAAGCTGAGCTTACACAAAGTGCCTGTCTGGTCAATGACTGCACTGTGCGTTTTATACAATCTCTTAGTGTCTGTGGTGAACATGTGGAATAACGCTCCAGAAAGTAACCCACATCATCCTCTAATAACCACACCCGAGGGACTCTACCTGGTCTGCACTAAATGGTGGGCAAAAAATTCATCCCTGCATTCGGGGGAACCAGATGAAACAACTCTGCACAAACCTCAATCAAAGGCTGCACCTCAGAGAACTCTGTGCCCTGATCTACTAGAAATCATGAGCGAGCCGTATACATTTCTAGCAGTTGATCCCTGGGATACTCCTTCAGAGTTTGATAAGCATACTCCCTGTCATCAAACACTAGCAGATATATAAATACTCAACCTCATCCAGATCCATCCTTCCCATCAACAAGCCAAGATGGCTTCCCTGTGCAGCCAGCCACTTCTGGTCAGGATTGGCCTTGGTGTAATGTCAGGGCTCCCAGGTGTGACCAGAAGGTGTGTGGTGACTGACGCAGGGAAAACCAGACTCAGATATTTTTATCATAAACATATAAATTTATTAACACTAACAATACAAACATAAACGCAGTGCAAATACTAAACATATAATACAGTGCAAACAAACCAAACCAACCACCCAACCACCCACAGATAACAGTACATACAAGCAAGCGTCGTCAGGCAGGCCGGGGTCAATATCAATTGGGGCAGATAGGTACAGGGGGGAGCAAGCGGAGAAATGGTCGGGGTCACAGGCCAGGTTCAGCACCAGGTAGCAAGCAGCGTAGAGTACAGAGGGTCAGGCAGAGGGCAGATGGTCAGGGTCACAAAGCCAGGGATCAGAACAGGTAGCAAGCAATGCGTAGTACAGAGGGTCAGCAGAGGGATGGTCAGGGTCACAAGCCAGGATCAGGACATGTAGAAGTCAGCGTAGTACAGATGGGTCAGCCCAAGGAACAGAAACAGGATGCGCAGGATGCAGGAAACAGGATACAGGGCCCAGGACAAAAACACACCACACCAAGGCAGAGTCTTGTGGTGGGTCTGGCCATCCCTTAAATACCCCAGCATATCAGTTCCAGGTGTTAGCTGGCTGCAAAGGTTGAGTCTCTGATTGCTGGGAAATCTGGGAGCACCCGCTGGCCAGCCCTGGGTACATGCAGATCACAATACATGGCAGCTGAGTCCCACCATTATTGGTGAATTCATTCTGAGAGAGGGTGTGTTGCACTTGTCTGCTGAGCTCCAGAAAGGCCCGAGAAAGCCTGGGGCTAAAGTGCCCTGCCCAGCCCAGGCAGGATGGCGGATCCTGGGCCTGGGTCCAGCGGCGGGAGAAGGCCCTGGAGGGGCCTAGTACCGGGGCCTCATCTTTTCCACCAGTAGAGGACCTGGGAATGGCCCCTAGGAAGGGGGAATAGTTTATTCTGCCTACCGGGACCCGTGTGTGTTGGCCGCTCGGCCAGGTTACTAATAAGAGAAGGAGGAAGCCAAGCTCCAGAAGCTGACTCTTGGAGCTAAAGAAGCTCCGTGGTCATCCTACGACCGTGTATGGTCATACTAAAGCGGCAGGCCATGAAAACCGGACCTGGAGGCGCTGGAACTCCGTGTGTCACAGCAGGGGAGGTATGTGGCGGCGCTGCAGGCGCAGCGCCAGAGAGCGTGCGTCCTAATGTGTGAGAGCGAGAAGTATCTGAATGAAGCGAGATTTAAGGCTGCAAGAAGCCGCAGTGTTGCCGGCGATGCGGGGGTCCGGTGGAGGAGGCCGCCTCTTCGGTGGAGGAATTGTCGGCAGGGATCGGGGGAGTTGCTGGTGGAAGGCGAGCAGGGGCAGGTTGAGCCCACACAGCACCCTCAGAGGAAAATGGCGTCTAAAATGGAAGACAGCGTGGTGGCAGGATCATCAGAGTCCCTCCCCCATGGGCAGCTGCGCCTGTGGTGGATTGGGGGACCAGGTGGAGGAGGAGAGGAGATAGTGGGCGGATTGCAGTTCCTGGCAGAGGCGGTTGCAGAGTGCTGCTGCGTGGAGCCGACTTCAGGTTTTACGTCCGAGGACTCAGAGGAAGAAGCTGAAAGTGATGTCATCTCCCCCGCAAAGCCGGCTAAGCCGGTGTGTGAAGAGAGCATGCTGCCTTTGTCATGCTGCAAACGCATCCCCAAGGACGTGTTGGCAAAGGCAGGGGAGCCACTGGAAGGGGAGAAGGACCTCTGCATGATTGTGTTGGTGAGATGGTTCTGGACACTGGGGGGTAGCGGGTATAATGCCTGCAAAATTGTCTGAGCTGCAGGTTAGCCCTACAGTCCTGGCTAAGGGTGTTTTCCCCTCCGGTGGTGGTCCCACTGGGCCCCGCCCCTTTGGGGGGCATGGTGGCCTCTGTGGTGTGCAACCAGCAGGTCCCCGGGTTCTTCTCCTCAGGGGGCTCCCAGCAAGTTTCTCAGGTCCAGGCTCCCTGCGGGTCCGGCTCAGGTGGGTTCTCCTCCTGCTGGTATGGGTGGTCCCCAGCCCCGGGCTCCCCCCAGGTCATGGCTCATCAGCATCTGCCCCTTCAGTTGCTGCTGCTGGTGTGGCGGCTTCCCCTGGTCCATGCCCCCTTGATGTTGAGTGCCCCCTTGGGCTGGATCGGGGCTCAGTTACTCTGCTGCAGTTAGGGGAGGTCAGGGGTCAGTGGGATCGGCCTACGGGGCAAGGGAGCAGGTAACCTACCCACTTCCCCGCAAGGCGAAATGTTGTTTCAGTTGCATGAAATGGTCAGGTGGAGGGCCCCCCCCTTAGCAGGAGAGAGAGGTCATAGACCGCATATTAAGAATAGAAATGGGCTTATTGCTTCATGCCGCAGATATTTTTTACGGCGTTTATTGCTCCCAGTTGGTACTGGAGAGAATATGACGTGTCCTTCATGCGGCCAGAATTGTTGGACCTCTTTTGAGTGGCAGAGGTATGAGGCCACACTTTGTCACCAGCCCTAGGTGGGTGGGCCCTAACCCCTGGCTCGTCTCTCGCCAGTCCCTGATTAAAAAAAATAACGGTGCTGGTGAGAAATGAATCCATCCCTTTTGCATCAGATTATTGTGGTCTGCTGGCTAAGCAGATATGGGGATGTGATGGGGCCCCTTGGGAAGATCAAGGATGAGAGGGGGAATATGGACAGGTGGGTGGACGACCACCGTCCGCTTAAAAGGTGGTTGGAAATGTGCTCCAGCACATTCCCTCTTTCCGCTTTTCTAGGGAAGGACCCGCCTGATAATTTTTTATGCGGGTCAGCCGAGGGTCTGCCACCGGTGTGGGGGCAAGGGGCATTTTGCGGCCACCCTGCCCCGTCATTAGATGTTCCCTGTGGTCAGGAAATAGGACACCTGGCCAGGGACTGCAATGTTGTCCGTTTGATGCAATCTCTGCGGGGAGCTTGGGCATTCATACAACCAGTGCCCCAGGAGCCCCTCCAATCAACCTGTCTTCGGTGGGGAGCTTGAAGCAGAGTTGGATCGGAGTAGATGCTGAAGAGGTGAGGCGCGTTGGAAGGCGTCGGAGGCATGGGCATTGGAGAGAGCAGGGCTCTTCGGTTGCTGTGGCGGCCCTTGTGAGGAAGGGGGAGGTTCTGTGGCCCCTCCTGTCTCTGTCCCCCCTGTTTCGTCTACCCCTTTGGAGTCCCCCCTGTTGTTCCCCCTTGTGTGCCGGTTCCTCCTCCCAGGACTAAGAAACAGCTGAGGAGAGGCTGCTAAAGGGGCGGGTATGGTTGAGGCTAGGTCTAGTCCCTCATGTCTGCTCCCCCCTTGCTCTTGCCGCTGCGGCGGAGTAGGAGGCCCTGGTAGGGGTGTTGTTGTTAGTAGGTGAAGTCCCGTGAGTCCCAAGGTTCTGCTCCGGTAGGGCTCGGGTGGAGGAGGGGGTATGTCCCTGGTGGTAGGCGCGGAGTAAGCCAGTTTTGTCCTCTAGCAGGGTCGGTGTCCTCTTTAAGAGGCGGGGGAGGTGGCCCCTGGGGAATAGGTTTGGGCCGCTTTGTCGGGGAGGAGGAGGGGTCAAGTGATCCCGCTTCCCCCCGATGGAGGACGAGGATGCTGGGGGGGTCTCTTAAGAGAGTGGTGAGGGACCCTACTAGCCAAGAAAGTCAAGAGGAGAGGATTAAGAAACGTCCCTCTCAATCTATCTTAAATGGCAGTTCCCTCTCCGAATAAAGGTGGCAACCATTAATGTTGCCAGCATTAAAGTCTGTAAAGTGCTAGAGACAAACAGCCTTATTTTTGATCAGTGGGATGGAAGCTGATATTTTCTTTTTGCAGGAGACCAGGTTGCCCACCTTGGCTGATGTCCATCTGGCCAAGCGTGAGTGGAGGCGTGGGCCCTCCTACTGGTCTCTTGCGGCTGAGCTTTACAGCGGAGTTGCGGTGCTTTTTACCGGCATGGTAACGTGTCGGCGGATAATTGAGGTAGAGATCGGAAGATGTCTGATTCTGGATGTTCTCACACGGTACAAGGGGGCATGAGCTCCGTCTCAATTAATATCTATGGCCCACAGTCCAAGTGGGACAGAAAGAACCTCTTTGCGAGGATTAAACCTTACCTCTTTTACATCCCGGCTGGTAGTCTTCGGAGGTGATTTTAAACACCATTACTAGGCCCAAGGACAGGAGAGGCTTCATTGACGGGCTGGGATATGATAGCAATTTTCTAAATGCTATAGTCAGGGAGGCAGGTCTGGTTGACGCTTGGATTCAAAGTGTCCAGACGGCACGGTTTCACCTTTAGGAGAGGTAATAGCCAGAGTAGGATAGACAGGTTTTTTTTTGAAGGAGAACTCTGCCTTCTCGGCAAAAAAAAAACCTGAGTGTCAGGCGGGTGGAGTTTTCCCTGATCACCTTATGCTATCTGTCACCTTGAATATTTCAGACACGCCGCTGAGAGGAAAGGGCATACTGGAGGATGAAATTCGTCTCTGCTGGAGGACGAGGAGGTGAGACGATCTTTCGAGGAGTTCTTTCAAGGCGCAGGAGACGGTGCTGGATTTCTGCGGCAGTAAGTCTGAGTGGTGGGAGCTCACCAAAGTGCGGATCAGCAGGTTTTTCAAGGCTATTGGTAAGAGACGGCAGTTTTAAACAGTATAAACGCCTACCAGCGGTTGCGGAGGAAGCTCGACCGCCCCAACCGCATTGTTTCTAGCGGTGGAGATTCGGGGGCAATCTCGGAGTGAAGCTTCTCCTTAGGGAACTCCAGTATGATCGGCGTGCCTCTTTGGTTCTGGAGAGGGATTATGGGAAATACCACTCGCCTGACCCTTTCCAGAATTGCAAACAGAGTGCAACAGTTAAGACGATCTCTGCTCTGAGGGATAGTACAGGGTCCCTGGCTAAATTCCAGGTCAGGGATTCTGGAGGTCTCCAGGTCCTTTTATGCGGATTTACTGATGAGAAACACCTTGACCGGACAGGGATGTCGAGCTTTTTGGAATCCACGCCTGGTCTGGACAGTGATGTCCCTCTGGCGAGTTTGACTGGGGAGATTACTGCAGAAAGAGGTGTCCAGAGCGATTGATAGTCTGGCCATTAAAAAGACCTCCTGGGTCAGACGGTCTGACTGCCGAATTTTTTTAAGGCTTTTAAATCCCGCCTGGCACCTCGTCTCGCGGAAGTGTATAACAGCTGTCTGGATGAGGGATCTCTCCCTCCTTCCATGAGACAGTCTGCAGTTATTCTCCTGTCAAAGGGTAAAGATCCTTCGGCTATTGAGAACTGGCGCCCCATCAGCCTCCTCAATGTCGATAGAAAGGTTCTGGCGAAGATCTTTGTTCTGGCGCCCACGCTTGTCGTCAGTGGCAGACAGTTTTGCTTTCTCGTCAGCAGCATTGCTCGGTCCAGGGCAGGAGTACCTTCACAGCGGTGTTAGCTGTCCGGGAGGCTCTGGAGCGATGTAAGGCTGAAGGATGGGGAAAGTACTTGCTGGCGGTGGATCAGGCAAAGGCCTTTGATCGAGTTGATCACAAGTACCTCTGGCATCTCCTGGACCGGTATGGTTTGGAGGGGAGGTTCATCGGCTGGTTGAAGACATTGTACCAAGGGGCGGAGAGCTTCATGTTGGTGAATGGTTGGGTTGGGCAGCCCTTTGAGGTTGGATCTGGGGTGCGCCAGGGGTGCCCGCTGAGTCCCCTTGCTCTATGCCTTTGCCATTGACCCCTTCGTCAGGAGGCTAGATGGCGGGGCGGTGAGTGGGGTGCTGGGGGGTGCCACTGGAGATCCGCCTTTGAGAGTTGTGGCTTATGCTGATGACGTTTCTGTTTTCATTTCTGGACCGAGGAGGCGCAGGAGGTGGTTTTCAGTAATGGATCAGTATGCCGAGGCATCAGGTTCCAAGGTCAATCAGGACAAATGTGAAGTTCTCTGGATGGGTAGGGAGGGTGAGAGCTTCTCACTCCCGACGCCTTCCCGGTGCCTCAGCCGAACATCAAAGTGTTGGGCATCAATTTTGGCTCTGCTGATTACAGCAAGCCAAATTGGGAATCCAAGCTGTCGGATGCCGAGGTCAAAGTGAGATGTTGGAAGGGGGCGGCTCTCCTTGAGGGAAAGGGTTGATTTGATCAAGACTTTCCTGCTCCCAGTCTTTTTGTACGTCAGCTTCGTTTGCCTCTTGCCAGAATCGCTCTATACGAGGATCTATAGCTGTTTCTTCCAGATGTTATGGGGGAATCGGCTGAACCTCGTCAAGAGGGACGTGACTTACTCATCCAGGCGGGAGGGTGGCCTAGGTATGGTCAACCCGGTGGTCTTTTTCTCTCTGATGTTCTTGAAAACATAACTTTGGTAATATGCTGGCAGAGAGACCGCCTGCATGGGTAGGACTGTTCCGGATCTGGTTTGGGACCCTTTCTGCACAGTTGGGAGAGTGGCGGGCCAGTGAGAAGCCTGCGGGTCAAGCATGGTAAGCTCCCGGCTTATGTGGCCCCGTGGCTGAAGTTACTCCGCGGTGGCATGTGACTGCGGAGGAGGTCCGGTCCCTCCCCAGGAGGCTCCTGGGTGAGAGGATTGTGGCATCTGCTTTCCATGCGCCGCTGGCCTTGAGAGATTGCCCGGCCATGTTATGAGGGAGGGTTTGCGGTTGATAAATCTGGAGCGGATCCCCCTGAAGTTGCGGGACCAGGCCTGGCTCGCCTTCCATGGCAGCTCTACGTGAGGGGTAAACCTGAAGTACCGTCCTGCGGATGACCGTGGTTGTCCGAGGTCGGAGTGTGGGGGTGAAGTGGAGACTATGGACCACTTCTTGCTTCAGTGCCCCTTTAACGTAAGAGGTGTATAAACAGGTGGGAGGGGCTCTGGGTGTTCCTTTTCCTCCATCGCATGTCCGTATGCGGAGTGGGTGTACGGAGCATTCGAGAGTCGCATGGGTTTTAATTTTGGACACCCCTGTTTTTTAGTCAGCTTAGTTGTCCGTTATCACACTTGGATGGCACGGTGTCAGGTCTCCATTCGGCAGAAGGTCCTCCCTGTTCAGGTGGTGGCGAGTGACATCCTTGGTGAGGTGGGGAAAATTCGGGGTCTTGAGAAAGACAGAGCTGCGACGCAGAGCTTGGATGGAGGCGTGGAGGAACATCAAGCCTGTTAGCTGCGGTCTGTTGATCTCGGGTGGTGGGATCTGTCCCTAGTTTTCTGCCTTCAGCACTCCCTAGATTTTTGCGTTCGGATCTTTTTGGTAGCCTTTTGCATGGTAGGTTGTAAGGGTCAGACGTGGAAGATATTGCGGGTTCCTTAGCCCCCCCCTGTGGTGTATATAATAGTAATGGTTAGGTCCTTTGTATATAGTTTAGGGCCATATAGGGCCCATAAGCAGCAGGTTTGAATATGGAAATTGCATATGGTTTATGTTTTTGTCTGAGCCATAAAGGCTCTTAGTCATGTGGTCATCGGCCATAAAGGCCTTGTACTGTAAATATTGTATATAGTTTCCGTTTTTTTTTTCCTTTTCAGGTTATGGACTTTTATTTATGAGCCGTTCAGGCTATGTTTTAGAGCTTTGTGTTTTGTTTTTTTTTTTGTTTTTTTTGTTTTTTTCCCCAGGGACTGTTGGGACATTTTAGTTTCCTTTCTGTTGAGTTTTTGTATTTATTTATTTATTTATTTATTTTATTTATATTTATACCTTTTATGCATAAGTCTGATGATATGTATGACATCAATACATAATAAAAAAATCTCCATTCCTGACATTGAGTGTCATCAGTGTAGAGGTGGTAGTCGAAGCCGTGGGAGTGTATGAGTTTGCCAAGGGAGGAGGTGTAGATGGAAAAGAGAAGGGGTCCAAAGGACAGAGCCTTGGGGACCCCAACAGAGAGGGGGAGGGAAAGGGAGGTGGCACCGTTGTAGGAAACGCTGAAGGATCGTTGGGATAGGTAAGAGGAAAACCAGGAGAGAGCGGTGTCTCTGATGCCAAGGGAGAGAAGTTTATTAAGGAGGAGGGGTGGTCCAACAGTGGTCGAAGGCAGTGGAGAGGTCGAGGAGAAGGAGGACAGAGTAGTCGCCTTTGGCTTTGGCGGTTAGCAGGTCGTTAGTGATTTTGAGGAAGGCGGTTTTCGGTGGAGTGTAGGGATGGTTGCCGGACTGTAGTGGGTCAAAGAGGTTGTTGTCAGTTAGGTGGGCGCTTAGGCGAACGTAGACTAGGCGCTCAAGGAGCTTGGAAGTGAGTGGCAGCAGGGAGATGGGTCTGAGGTTGTTTGGGTCAGTGGGGTCCAGGGAGGGCTTTTTGAGTATGGGGGTGATGTGCGCATGCTTTAGGGGGGAGGGGAATGCGCCAGTAAGAGAGGGAGAGATTGAAGATGTGGGTGAGGGAGTGGATGAGGGAAGAGGGGGTGACCGAGGAGTTGAGAGGGGATAGGGTCCAGGGGCAGGTGGTGAGGCGGGCTTCTGAGAAAGACCCTGGTGACTTCCTCAGTGGTAGCAAGGCTGAAGGAGTACAGTGTTGGGGGGGTTACGGTAAGCGGGCCTTGGGTGTGGGTGGGGCAGTGCAGGCGTTGTGAGGAGGGGAGAGATGGGGGGGGTGATGGGGGGAAGCAAGGTGGGAAGGTAGATTTTTGAGTTGACAATGTCCTTACGGATTGTGTCAATCTTGTTGTGGGAAATAAGTGGCAATCTCGTAGGTGGTAAGTGAGGTACTGAGTAGAGGGGGGGAGAGAGCAGGAGTTGAAGGTGGAGAAGTGTCGGCGAGGCAGGAGGAGAGGGTGTTGATCAGGTTTACAAAGTAGGCCTGTTTGGCAGTGTGGAGGGAGGAGGTGTAAGTGAGGAAGGCAGATTTGTAGAGGGAGAACGCACAAGGGGACCTGGTTTTGCACCATAGTCTCTCCAGTGCGCGACTGTGATGTTTGAGGCATTTAGTATGGTCGTTCTGCCAGGGTTGAAAGTGGTCTGGGTTTGATGTTATGTGTGGTTAGGGATGCCAGAGAGTCTAGGGCAGCTGACAGTGAGTCGTTGTACGTGGAGGTGGCTAGGTCAGGACATGACAGTGGAAG
>CATNWA010004026.1:0-16131 GCA_951230385.1 Staurois parvus | reverse complement strand
TTACCTTTTGTTCCTACCAGACCCTCCATATTAGATTGTAAACTTCCAGGAGCAGGGCCCTCCTAACCTTCTTGTATTATATTTTTATCATTGCTGTATTGTGTCCTGTTATATTGTAAAGCGCTAAGCAAACTGTTAGCGGTTTATAAATCATGTATAATAATAACAACACTTCAAATAAAAAAAAATATACAACTAAAAATGGCTATACTCCCTCTGATTACCAAAGAAATCAAACAAGAATTCTGTGTTCTGCTGCTCTGTACAACTGATTTACTAGTTTATTTTCTTACAATGCCAGGAAATTGGGCTTAGTGAGCTTTTCTTTGCAGGACTTATATTAACCGCTTAAGGACTGTCCTATAGTAGATATACTGCCACAGGGTGGCTCCTCTGTGCAAAATCACATTTCCGGGTAGGGGGCACGCGCCCTACCCACGCTGCCATTTGTGGCTGCGGGTGTCAATCACCGGGTAGTGGACAATGATTACCCACCGTCCCCCAGTGATTACCGGGGATCACCGACAGGGAGGAGGGCTGCTTTGTTTACAGTCGTCCTCTCTGTCAGTTTGGGCACACTGCTCTGGATGGCTGAGCAGAGCCATCTAGAGCAGTGTGCTTACAGTGAAGAACACAAACCCAGCCCCCCTAGTAAAACACTCCCAGCACACAGTTAACCCTTTGATTGCCCCTCATGTTAACCCATTCCTACCCAGTGCCATTAGTACAGTGTCCGTGCTTTTTTATTTAGCACTGATCAATGTATTGGTGTCACTGGGATGTCAGTGACACCAAGTCAGTTCCCCCCAGTGTCAGAATGCTCGCCGCAGTCACACTATAAGTCGCTGGTTGCCACTATTATTAGTATATAGAGTTGTGTTAAAAATAATAGCAGTGTGTTGAAAAAAGTGAATAAAGCTCAAAATACTTCTAATAGCTTTTATTTCCATACACACAAATGCATTGGGAACACTACACATTCTATTCCAAATCAAAACATAAAGAAAAATATATCAAATTTGTGTTGTTCCTCTAAAAAAAATTGAAGAAAAAAAGTGAATATTAGACTGTTCAAAAAAAATAGCAGTGTTTGTATTCTTCTTTACAAACTCAAACATTCACTATATAAACTGAAAATGTTTGAAGATTTTGCTTTCCTTTGAATCACTTAATGAATATTTAGTTGTATAAGCACTGTTTCTGAGAACTGCTGTACATCTGTGTTGCATAGAGTCAACCAACTTCTGGCACCTGTGAACAGGTATTCCAGCCCAGGATGATTGGACTACATTCCACAGTTCTTCTCTATTTCTTGGTTTTGCCTCAGAAACTGCATTTTTGATGTCACCCCCACAAGTTTTCTATTGGATTAAGATCCGGGGATTGGGCTGGTCACTCCATAACGTCAATCTTGTTGGTCTGGAACCAAGATGTTGCACGTTTATTGGTGTGTTTGGGGTCGTTTTCTTGTTGAAACACCCATTTCAAGAGCATTTCCTCTTCCGCATAAGGCTGCATGAATTCTTCAAGTATTCTGATGTATTCAAACTGATCCATGATCCCTGGTATGCGATAAATAGGCCCAACACTGTAGTATGAGAACATCCCCATATCATGATGCTTGCGCAATCATGCTTCACTGTCTTCACAGTGTACTGTGGCTTGAATTCAGTGTTTGGGGGTCGTCTGACAAACTGTCTCCGGCCACTAGACCCAAAAAGAACAATCTTACTTTCATCAGTCCACAAAATGTTGCGCCATTTCTTTTTAGGTCAGTCAATGTGCTTTTGGGCAAATTGTAACCTCTTCAGCACGTCTTTTTTTCAACAGTGGGACTTTGCGGGGGCTTCTTGCGGATAGCTTGGCTTCACATAAGCATCTTCTAATTGCAACAGTACTCACAGGTAACTTTAGACCTTCTTTGATCTTCCTGGAGCTGATTGTTGGCTAAGTCCTTGCCATTTTGGCTATTCTTCTATCCATTCGAATGGTAGTTTTTCGCTTTCTTCCACGTCTTTCAGGTTTTGGTTGCCATTTTAAAGCATTTCCAATCATTTTAGCTGAGCAGCCTATCATTTTCTGCACTTCTTTATATGTTTTCCCCTCTCCAATCAACTTTTTAATCAAGGTACGCTGTTCTTCTGAACAATGTCTGGAACAACCTATTTTCCTCAGAATTTTAGAGAGAAATGCACTGTAACCAGCATGTACAACATTTTCTGCCTTCCTTCCTTAAATAAGGGCAATAATTGCCACCTGTTTTTCAAAGAATGAATGACCTCACTAATAGAACTCCACACTGCTATTATTTTGAACATGCCCCTTTCAATTAGTGATTCAATTACACAGAATCAGCAGCATGCATGTCATGACTGTTGGGTCTGTTGGATTTCTATTAATCTACTACACCTGCTAGTAAATTATTTGCCATGTAGAAATACAATTTCTACCAAAAACAGTGATTGATCAGGTTAGTGATGTCTGACTGCTATTATTTTGAACACAACTGTATATATAAACAAAAAAAAATTCCAGTATATATAACGCCATTTGTAAACACTACAACTTTGACATAAACCAATTAATTTACACGTATTGGGATTTTTTATTTTAGCAAAGTCATGTTGCAGAATACATTTTGGCCTAAATTTATGAAGAAATTGGATTTTAAAAATTTTTTACTGGACGTGTTTTTAATAGCAAAAAGTCCAAAATATTGTTCTTTTCTCAAAATTGTCGGTCTTCTTTTTATAGCTCAAAAAAGAAAAATGCACTGGCAAATGCCACCAAAAGAAAGCTCAATTTGTGGGAAAAAAAGGACATAAATTTAATTTGGGTGCAGCATTGCATGACCGCGAAATTGTGAGTTAAAGTAACGTAGCGCTGTAACACAAACCACTTCTGTAATTGCTTCCTGATCGCCCTATAGCAGAAATACTGCTAAAGGGCGGCACGGGTGCCACAAATTAAGTATATATACATGATTCATGCTCACGTGGTTTTCACGCCCCTCCCAGATAGCGTCAGTTTGTCCACTAGTACACCAGTAATCACATTTAACCCATTGATTGCTAAGAACAAGCTCATACACAATAAACCTCCATTGCTAGTATAGTGTCTGAACAGATCAATGTCTTTGATCAGATCAGCACTATACACAGTGTTCACATTAGTATAGTATCCCCAAAAACACAGCGTTTTTAGACATTTGTACAATCTTGGAACTGGCACATGTGGCACCGTGTGACCTAATGTGTGCCCACCATTAGAAGTGGGTGGATGCAGGGTGGTATATTCTAATGGTGGGCATACCACACACACTTTATCGGGCAGAGATTTATTCTCTCTTTTTTCATTCAGCCCACAGGCTGCATAAAAAAAAAAAGAAACATAGCATATATACCCAACAAGGACCAGCGACGTACTGGTACATCACTGGACTTTGGTTATACCAGGAGGATGCCTACAGCTGCAGGCATCATCCTGTTATCGTATTTATTAGCCACCGATCAACTTTCATGTGAAAAAGTAATCCTAGTGGCTAATTAGCTGCAGGATTGCTTTTACAGTACAAGCAGCGTGAGACGATGCTCCCCCCCTCCCCCGCTGCCTTCCACGGCCTTCTTGGGCAGTTTCGTGCCATCGGGGGAACCTGAGAAGGCAGCCAGTGTTTCTGCCAGCTGACCATAGAGCTGATTGGAGACTGGAATGGTACCAATCATCTCTATAGTCTAAGAAATCGGAAGCTATGAGCATTTCATTACTTCAGTTTTGCAGGATATAAACAGCAAACATTTGTAAATTGGGAAAGCATCTGATCACACTGATCTTGGTGAGATTAGATAATGTATGGGCAGAGGAGATATCTAGAGTCTGATAGACCCCAGATTTCACAAAAAAACGAGAATATATGACAATGCCCATTGAAGTTATAGGGGATGTTTGCATTCCCAGTTATAGCATTAAATGTGATAAAAAAAATGAAAGGGACAGTGTAGAAATAGTAAAAAAAAAAACAAATTAACTTAAAAAAAATAAAGTACCTTGTGTGAGTGAGTGTTAACCCTGTGCCAGTATGTAAACAGCGGTTGCACCATGCATGTGAGATATCACCGTGAATGCCAGATCAAGTGCAGTAATTCTAACACTAGACCTCCTCTGTATAACTAAAATGGTAGCTTGCAAAGGCTTTTAAATCATTGCCTATGGATATTAAAAATGTATGCAGTTTATCGCCATTGCAATGGGCATGCACAGTTTTAAAACGTCATATCTATTTACTCAGCATACCATCAAATTTTATATTTTACCAAATAATTGACCAATATATTGTGTTTTTGTGCATTAAAAATAAAAAAAATGGTATTTTTGTGAAAAATTTGCATTTGAAAAAATTGCTGCATGAGTACTACGTGACATATACAATTGCAGCACCCACCATTTTATTCACTAGGGTGTCTGCTTTAGAAAATATATAATGTTTGGGGGTTTAAAGTAATTTCCTAGCAAAAAATACAGATTTTTTAATGTGAATAAATAGTGTCAGAAAAGGTTTGGTCTTCAGGTGGTTAGAAGAGTGAATGATGTGTGGCATAAACTTCTAATGCTGGGCATAAAATGTCTTGTGGGACACGTGACAGGTCTCAGAAGACACAAAGCGCAGAGCTTCTCGTGCATGCGCAGTGGGTAATGGGCACTCGGCTGTGAAGCTGTCACAGCGGAGTGCCCACACTGAAGAGGAGAGAAGACGGCTGGCGAAAGCAGGACACCGCTGGACTGAGGAACAGGTAGGACTGAGGAGCAGGTTCTTCTGCATGAGCAGCTGGCCCGGTATTCTAATACGGCAGTGGCGACGGGTTGAATGCCGGGCTGGCCACTCCATATCTGCTCTATAAGGCACATAGACATTTTCCTCCATTTTGGGGGGGGGGGGGGGAGTGCATCTTATGGAGCAAAAAAAAACAGGAAATGATTTATTGCTCACATATGCCATGGGTATATGTGGAATTACACCCCAAAATACATTCTGCGAGTATGGGGATACCACGTGTGTGAGACTTTTTGAGCTTGTGTGAGAAATATATAATTTAAATGACAACTTTGTGTAAAAAAAAATGTTTTGGTCAATTTCCAAAAAACTTGTGGAAAAAAATAAATCTTCCATGGACTCAATTTGCCTCTCAGCAGATAGCTTAGGGTATCTACTTTCCAAAAAGGGGTTATTTGAGGGTGTTTGTACTGTCCTGGTATTTTAGCACCTCAGGAAATGTGATAAGCAGTCAGAAAGTAAATATGTGTAAATTGCAGTATCTATACCATAGTTTGTAGACGCTATAACTTTCACACAAAGCAATCAATATACACTTATTGGGATTTTTTTAACCAAAAACATGTAGCAGAATACATTTTAGCCTAAATTTATGATGAAATTTGAGTTTTTTGGATACTTTTTATGAGTGAAACGAGAAAATATCATTTTTTAAAATGTTTTTTTTTCAAACATTTTTTTGTTCATAGCGCCAAAAATAAAAAGCACACAGGTGATCAAATACCACCAAAAGAAAGATCTATTTGTGTTAAAAAAAGGAACATAAATTTCATTTGTGTACCATATTGCATGACAGCGCAGTTATCAGTTAAATTAGTGCAGCGCTGTATAGCAAAAAATGTCATAAATTGCAGTATGTATACCATAGTTTGTAGATGCTATAACTTTCACACAAAGCAATCAATATAAACTTATTGGAATTTTTTTTACTAAAAACATGTAGCAGAATACATTTTGGCCTAAATTTATGCTTAACTTTGAGTTTACTATATATTTTTTGTAGCTGAAAGTAAAAAATATTGTTTTTCTTCAAAATTTTCAGTCTTTTTTTTTGTTTATAGCTCGAAAAAAAAAAAAGCTCACAGGTGATCAAATAGTACCGGAAAAATACTCTATTTGTGTGAAAAAAAAGGATGTAAATTTTGTTTGGGCACAGCATTGCATGACCGCGCAATTATCAGTTGAAATAGTGCAGCGCCGAGTAGCAAAAAAGAGGCCTGGTCATTAAGGGGGGTAAATCCTCAGGAGGGCAAGTGGTTAAGATATGTTCTTCCAAGAATGTGAGGGACCTTTGCTAAAATACAAAAAGAAATAAAGTTTAAAGAAAACAAAAAAAAAACATACAACTAAAATGGCTATACTCCCCGTGATCACCAATGAGATCAAACAGGAATTCTGTGTTCTGCTGCTCTGTACCACTAACTGATTGCTAGTTTCTTTTTTTGCCATTCCGGGAAATGAAGCTTAGTGAGCTTTTCTTGGCAGGGCTTATATTAGGATATGTTCCTATTTGTTCATGTAAGAACGTTTTTGTTTCAAATGTTTTGGCAAATGATCTAATCCTTGGATCATAGACAGATTGTGCTGGCTCATTTTCTGTTTTATTTGTCAACAGGTTTCTATGGGCATGTTGTTTTGTAAAGCTTTGTTGCTACTACATAGAGAGTGTATCCAGCTAATATTTGGTGATCTTGCCCCATAGTTTGACTTAGTCCCAATCCTTACAGGAATGTGTTTTGTTGTTTCATTGTTCTCCTTATAGTGTTTTGTAACCTTGATACAGTAGCATCTTTCCTATAACATGTTTTTCATCATTGTACTAAACATAGGTGTGTAGAATAGCTTATAGAAGAAGCTCTGAAACTGACCTTGTGCTGCACTTTGCACTTCTATACTTTTTATGGCTGCACTCGTGATACATCGTATGGTACATACTACTGACCTCTGTACCATATACACTCACTGGCCACTTTATTAGGTGCACCTTGCTGGCGCCAAGAAAATATCCCCCACACCATTACACCACCACCACCAGCCTGAACCGTTGATACAAGGCAGTACGGATCCATGCTTTCATGTTGTTTACACCAAATTCTGATCCTACTATCTGAATGTTGCAGCTGAAATCCAGACTCATCAGACCAGGCAACGTTTTTCCAATCTTCTATTGTCCAGTTTTGGTGAGCCAGTGCGAATTGTAGCCTCAGTTTCCTGTTCTTAGCTGACAGGAGTGGCACCCAGGTTGGTCTTCTGCTGCTGTACAAAGCAGGATGGATCCATGCTTTCATGTTGTTTAAGGCAAACTGTGACCCTACTATCTGAATGTCGCAGCAACCAGTCTGCCCATTCTCCTCTGACATCAACAAGGAATTTTCCTCCACACAACTGCCGCTCACTGGATATTTTCCCTCTTTTGGACCATTCTCTGTAAACCCTAGAGTTGGTTGTACGTTAAAATCCCAGGGGGCGTGGTCTGCCATGATCCAAGATGGCCGCGTGACACGGGAGCTCCCGCCGGCCGGAGACCTTGCCTGGAGCTTGCAAGTGGAGCGGGTGAGATACAGCCATACCAAGATGGAGAGAGCGGACCGGAATGTCACCGGCTCCCGTTCCCCCGCAGCTCTCCGCGGGCGCATAACCCCCAGCAATCCCAACATATTCAGGAGCTGTTCAGCTCTCAGCAGAGGGACAGTCCACATGCAGCATCCCCCTCTCCCTCCCCTCTTCCTTCCACAACAGCAACATGTGCTCAGAGTTTGCAGAGCACAGACACAGGGGCTGGCATGGATTCTGTCCCGCAGCATGATCTCTCTTCAGGCTCACATACACTTTCCTTAAGGGATCTGCAGGCAGTAGCAACTGACATTAAAGCAACTTTTACCACAACCCTCAGTGACCTAAAGGAAGATCTTCACTTGTTAACTACAAGAATAGAGGAGGTGGAATTTACAAGCAGATCTAATGCTGATGCTATAGTGGAGATCCAGCAGTTGTTAGCTTCGCATGCATCTCATATTCGTGATTTTTATAGACGGATTGAAGATCTGGATAATAGAGGTCGCAGGCATAATATCAGAGTGCGTGGCTTGCCTGAATCTGTGGAGCCGAGCGACATCCCTAAAACAGTAATTGCGATCTTCAGTGACCTGTTGGGCCGTCTTCCTGCTGCACCCATCGATTTGGAACATGCACACAGAACGCTTCGCTCCAGGGGCAGAGAGTCTGACCCCCCAAGAGATGTGGTGTGTTGTTTGGTCAGCTTTCCAATCAAAGAAGACATTCTCAGAAGGGCCAGAGAGAGACGACACCTTTCATATCAAGGTAATGAGATACACCTGTTCCAAGATCTCTCCTGCATAACATTGCAACAAAGGCGAGAACTTCGCCCCCTACTGGACACTCTACGCTCCCATAGCATACCATACAGGTGGCGATTTCCATTTTGTCTCTCCGCTCAAACTCAGGGGCGCATAGCCTACTTGGGAGTTCCAGAGAATCTCTTCAGCTTCTGTGCCGCACTGGACATTCCTCTACTTGAGCTTCCTGATTGTCACAGATCTTTGCATCTTCCACCTGCTCCTGAATCTGGCCGAGTACCTAGTGACATAGATTGGCAAGGCCCCCATCACCGCCGCCGCAGCCAATACTTTTATCCCTTGTGAGGTCCGACCTCCTCCCCTCCTCTCAGGTGCTAACACTCAACCATACCACTTTTATTGCTACCAGGGTTTGGAACCATTATTGTGATCTTCCACTGGGCCCTCCCCTGGTCCCGTCCCCTTCCCTTGCCTATCTACTGCTATTTTTCTCCTTACAGATGCGAGGTGCTACTTGATTCTTAGAATGTATGTAGTGGAGTTTTGCGGGAGTGGAGTGGGAAGGGATAGTCTGAGTTCTGGGAGGAAGTCGGGAGAGAGTAGTTGGGGACAGAAGTGAGGTACCTTAGGGGTTCATAAGGTGGTGGTGCGTTAGGTTTCATTCCTCCCACCTGTTTTACTATACTGGTTGTTTTTGTTTATCTGTTTGATTGCCCTGATGTTTCTGTGGTGTTCCATTGTTTTTGTCCTGCACAGATTATGCAACAGCTTGCTTTCCGTCTTAATGCTATGCAGGACTTTGGTCCGGTTTTCACTGAGGTTTTATTTTCAGCATGGATTTGCATACTGGCCCTGTCACGGACACTCCGACATCACCAATACTTTGTCCAAACTGTGGGACAGTGTAAAGATTGCTTCCACTCAGCCGTGCATCTTCCCACTTCCCTACATACATTGCTTTCATCCCTACACGCCCTACTGAAACATAATTGGTCTCCTTGCCCTCCTGACATGTGCAACACTCTCTCCATTTGATTTTCCCCTCGCTCGTCGCTGCGCTTTGCCTTGCCCACTATGTCGGGGTGATGGTGGTTATGCACCTATTTACATCTACATCTACGATAATTTGCACTCACTCTCCCCTCCCAACTCGTTCACTTTTTAAGGTTCATGGCCCGGCGGACTCTACTATTTTGGATCTCAGTCCACCACGTTTCCCACACAGTGAGCTTTGAGAGCTTTCACTGACTTTTTTCCGGCCGTCGTTACCCTCGTGCCTTCTGCCTTTCCTTTCCTCTCCTTCCTGGTCTCTTCTCCTGCTATTTCCTTCCTTCCCCCTCTTCTTTTCTGTTCTTTTTTCTTCCTCCCCACATCTGGGTGGGTCAGCTGGTCTACCCCCACCGCCGGTATCTCTCTCTCTCTCTCTTTTTTTTTTTTCCCTCATTTCCTCCCCCCCCCCTTTTTTTTTTCTTTTCCAATACCCTTTTTCCAATCCCCTTAGGTCCCCTTTACTTCCTTGACCATGCCTTCTCTAAACTCCTCGTCAGGATATCTCTCGTTGAAAGTCCTCTCTATTAATGTGAAGGGTTTGAATACCCCTGAAAAACACTCCCTCCTGCTTACACACACATATTTAAACAAAGAGCGGATATTGTCTTTTTACAAGAAACGCACTTTCGTCATGATGCCATACCCAGGCTTACCAACTCCCGTTTTCTGACAGTCTATCATGCTCCTAACGCTCAGGCCAAATCTAAAGGTGTTTCCATTTTGATTGCAAAGCACCTCCCTCTGACTATCTCGGAGTCACTTCCAGATCCGGAGGGTAGATTTTTGTTTCTAAAGGGTAATTTTGCCAACAGGCCCATCACCTTAGCGAATCCTAACACTAAACAGGTATCCTTTTTCCACTCTGTCATATCTTCACTCTCCTCCTTCCAGACGGGAATCCTAATTTTAGAGGTGATCTTAACGTTCCCCTGTGTCCATTATTAGACTCCTTCTCAGGCAGCTCTTTCTTGCCATATAAATCTATTAGACAGATTCATACTCAACTTCAAGATCTGCAACGCCACAACTCTTGGCGAGTCATCCACCCGAATGTCAATGGCTACACATTTTTCTCCAACCCACATAATAAATATTCCAGGATTGATTATCTTTTCATTTCGCAAGTTGACCTTTCTCTCCTCCATGATTCTTCCATCGAACCAATGTTCTACTCTGATCATCACCCTATCACTATGACACTATGATTTCCGGAGAAACACTCCCCTCTAAGATATGGCGTTTAGATGCCTCTCTTCTTTCAGACGTAGCTAATGAAGCAGAGGTTCGGTCCCAATTGACGGATTATTTTTCGTATAACCAAACCCTGGATACCTCTTCATTAACCCAATGGGAGGCGCATAAATGTGTTATCCGGGGAGCTCTAATAGCTATGGCCACGAAACACAAAAAAGAAAGACAGGCACGCTTGCAACAACTCTTTGATCGCATTAAATTCCTGGAAAAGGTACACAAACAGACCCAAGCCGCCTTGACCTTATCTGATCTCACGAACGCACGCACACAGCTCCTAAACGAATTAGGTAAGGCAACCAAGTGCAGATTTGTCTTGTCGCAAAAATTTTTTTATGAGTTTGCTAACAAAAGCGGGAGATTTTTAGCCAGATCCCTCCAGACTAGGAAGTCCAGTTTAACGGTTCACAAGATTAGTGGTTCAGATGGCTCCTTGGCCACCTCAAATGCGGATATCGCATCGCACTCTGACCAATACTACAAGACATTATATAATCTCCCTCCTGAACGCCGTCCCTCTGAGGCCAATAAGTCTAGAGATACCCTGATATCTGATTTCTTCACCTCTATAGCCCCTCCACTCTACCTGATGATACTGTTCAGGGTTTGGAACATCATATTATGGCGGAGGAACTTTCCCGGGCCGTCAAGCAAATGAAACCTGGCAAAAGCCCGTTCCCTGACGGTCTTTCGGTGGCATATTACAAAGAGTTTCTGGATATTTTGAGTGGACCCTTCCTTTCTGCCTTCAACACTTTCTCTTCACCTTCTACACAACATCATTGCCTTTTGGAAGCTCATATTACTGTCATTACCAAAGACGGTAAAGATGTCACTTTGGTTACCAATTATAGGCCCATCTCCCTTTTGAATGTAGACATGAAAATTTACGCTAAGATCTTAGCCAACCGTCTTCTTCCCTTGTTACCCTCCTTGATTGACCTAGACCAAGTGGGCTTTATCCCGGGAAGGGAAGCAAGGGATAACACCATTAAGGCCCTCAACCTTCTCCACCGACTTCACGATTCTCGCAATCCAGGATTTATCCTTTCCCTTGATGCTGAGAAGGCTTTTGACAGGGTGTCTTGGGATTACTTAAGAGCATCCCTACAGGCGATTCGATTAGGGGTCACAATGATTAATTTCATTAAGGCGTTGTACTCTGGTCCAACAGCTCAGGTCCCGTGTGAATGGGCATCTATCTCAACCGTTCCCTCTCGGGAACGGTACACGCCAAGGTTGCCCCCTATCCCCGCTTCTCTTTGTGATTTCATTAGAGCCCTTGTTACGCAAACTCTGCTTTAACCCAGACATCAGGGGTATTTCCGTGGCAAACAAGGAATACAAACTTGCTGCCTACATGGATGACATTCTATTGTTCCTGTCGGAGACCCGGATCACTTTGCCCAACCTACTCAAGGATTTTTCCTTCTTTCAATATATTTCAAGTCTTAAAATTAATTATTCCAAATCCTATGCCTTAAACATTACTCTTCCCCCAGATCTGGTTTCCTTTTGTCAGTCACAGTTCCCGTTTCAATGGGAACGGGACTCCCTTACCTACCTGGGAATACAGCTTACGAGTAACCTCTCTGATCTCTACACCAAAAATTTCCTCCCAATCCTTGGTGCCATCCAAGCAGACCTAACTAAGTGGCATCGACCGTGCTTCTCCTGGTTTGGGAGGGCTGCTATATTAAAGATGAACATCCTCCCGCGCCTCCTCTATCTATTTCAAACCTTACATATTCATTTACTGCCCGCCTTTTTTGCTTCATGCAGACGATTGTGCTCTCTTTTTCTTTGGAATCACAGACGGCCACGTATTTCCTTCTCCCAACTTGTGCTCCCCAAATCCAAAGGGGGGATTGGACTACCTGACCTGCAACGTTATCATTGGGCCTGCCATCTCACTAGGATAATTGATTGGAATATTCACTCTACCACCAAAGCGTGGGTTCAGCTGGAACATTCCTGCTCCTCTTCCCCCTTGGCATCGATCCCGTGGCTTCTGCCTAAACACATTCCTCCAGACCTCCTCATACACCCAATAATTGGTCCTTCCCTTAAAATTTTTTCGCTCAGCCTGTAAATCTGCCTCTATTTCGGAGGCCCCTAACTCACTAACGTCTCTTCGCTTTAATCCAGACTTCCCTCCAGGTATGCATAAGTCTTTTCCATCAACACACTGGCCACATAATCAAGTACTGGCGAACCATTTTTTCCACAAAGGTCAGCTGAAGTCTTGTTCTTCTCTGGTGAGTACTATGGGTGATCACACTTTTGGGCTTATCTTCAAATCAGACATTTTCTTCTCTCTCCTACATATCGCCTTAAGTGGGTCTCACCTCTTTTGAGTCACTCTGTTCTAAAGCTGAACCACGGAGGCATTTAGCATCATTTACCTATCTGCTTCTCCTTGATGATAGAACCTTTGATTCACTTCCTGCCTGCAAAGCGTGGAAAAGAGATTTAAACATTTACTTCTCTCCTCTGATTGGGACCAAATCTGTACTTATTCTCACAAATGCTCCTTGAATGTTTCAGCACAAGAAAACGGATACAAGTTGGTGTCCCGTTGGTACAACACACCCTTCTAGAATCCACCATTTTAATCCGTCCAGACCTTGCAGCTGCTGGAGATGTGGGGCGCTTGTTGGATCTCTTCTTCATATTTGGTGGGAATGCCCCATTGTCCAGCCCTTTTGGCAGGAGGTACATCGAATTACTTCCTAGGTGTCTGCCCTTGATATTGAATTCTCTCCAGCCCAACTCCTCCTTCACCACACTCTGCTTCCCAAGCGTCTATATTTCAAATCTCTGGCAATGCATATGCTTACGGCAGCTAAACTTTGCTTACCAGTTTTTTGGGGTCTACTCATCCACCTACAGTACGAGACTGGTTCATGCGAATAGATAGAATTGCTGAAATGGAAGAGCTGATTGCTTCATCCTTGGATAATCCTACTAAATTTTCTCATACGTGGTCCTGCTGGACTGCCTTCCGAATGACACCTGAATATCGCTCCCTCATGGGCCTGGCTGATTGATTTTGAATCCCTCTTGTATTCCGTAGTGTTTCTGGTGCTATATCGGCTCTTTGTCTTTTTAGGATTGTGAATGGGATCCCTTGTGTCGAAGTCCTACACTGTTTGGAGCTAAATTCGTATCTTGCTACGCCTGCAAATGTCCCCACCTCGCTTCTCCACCAGAGTTATGCGTATCTCTCCTGTCCTGAGAGTTTTTAGTAAAGGTACCCACCCTCTAACTCCTTCCTATCTCCTCCCCGTCTGATACTTCCCCAACTACCCACCTCCCTTCCACCCCCCCCCTTTTTTTTTTTTTCTTTCTCTCTCTTTTGTTTTCCCTTTCTTTCTTCCCTTCTTTTCATGTTTATTCTTGTTCTTTTGTCCCCATTTTCTTGTTACCTATTTGCACTCCAACTGCAACATTTCTTTTTTCCCCAGCTCTTCACCCACACGCTGGCAACTTTTATTACCTCAGTCACCAACTGGATAAGGCCATATCCCACAAGCCTTTGCACCTCCGCTTTCATGCCTATTGTATACATTGCCAATGCATTCCTTTGACTCCCTTGCCCTGCTCTTGGTTGCTGCTCGGTAACTGAGGCTATATTTTTCATCGCCTCTGCCAGTGTTGTGATCCCAATACGCTGAACTGGGGCTCGAGACCAGATCTGCCTTTAATGTCCCTGCGCTCTCATGTCCCCATTTTTCCTCTGTTTTCCTTTCCTGTTTTTTTATTGTATTTGCTACCTGAGACATTGTATGCCTGATTACTCTCCTGGTATTGTTTATGTATCTTCATGTTTGATGTCTGTGAATTGCCTCTTATTGTATCTCCTCCTGCTCCCTTATATTATCTGTATTTGCTGTATTCTCTGAGTTTTTCAATAAACATTATGGAAAGAAAAAAAATCCCAGTAGATCAGCAGTTTTTTAAATACTCAGACCAGCCCATCGGGCACCAACAACCATGACACATTCAAAGTCACTTAAATCCCCTTTCTTCCCCATTCTGATGCTCAGTTTGAACTTCAGCAAGTTGTCTTCACCATGTCTAGATGCCTAAATGCATTGAGTTGCTGCTATGTGATTGGCTGATTAGCAATTTGTGTTACCAAGCAATTAAACAGGTGTACCTAATAAAGAGGCCAGTGAGTGTATATTGGTCCAAGATGGACCAATGTAAGTATGCAATGAACATACATGGAGTTCAGCTTAAACATATCAAAGTTACATAAGGTTTAAGCTTAGATTTCCATCTACTAAGGGGAGTACTTACAAAAAACTTTGCAGACCTATTCAACCTGTAAAACTGGATGTACATTAGTTCTGTGCGAAAGGGGAAAAACAAATGTTATTAGGCTATTTTCTTTCCAAGTCAAATGTTATTCTTCATACAAAATAGAGTGACTCAAAAATATATTCGATTATTCAAAATTATCAAAAAAACGTCAGCGCAAATACCAGACTCAAATGCTGCTGGCATTCAATGTGTTCCCACGTGTGTAAGCAACAAAAACATTCATAAATCAATGCTGCACATTACACATTACCATATGTGCAAACTAAATTAAAATGCTGGTGCAATTCCTTAATATTTCTTTTACAAAGAGCTTTATTGAATATTAAGCAAAGATAAACAAACATTCGGAACATAGATGCAATGACCAACAGTTAGAAATTGTAGCGGATGAGGGGAAGCTAATTCAAGGCATACACTGGAAAAGAAATAAGCTGAAAAGTTTACATATGTGTCCTGTAGGAAAAGAAGGGGGAAGGGGTTGTTGGGAAAGGACGATTAACAAACCTTTGTGGGTCAATGATAATATAAACTCTAAAGGGGAGTTTTGCTACATCAACATTATAGAGAACGGGAGAGGCACGAGAAGAGGCCTTCTCCAAAAGGTGATACATGTTCAAAACGTAAAAATTACAAAGAAATCCAGATTGCGTTGGTAGTATTGCAGATGTAGCGCAGGCACTATCCGAAAAAATATGTTTAAGGACAGATTTGACAGGAGGTTAGGAAAAGACAAACAGTAGAGAGACACGGACAGCAACAACACCAAAAAAGAAAAAAAAAAGAAAAAAAAAAAAAAAAAAAGGGGGGGGGGGGGGGGGGGCCTCCGGAGCGATCACAGCGAAATCCATCCTCATATCGACAGAAGGGACTGGTCAAATCTCGAAGGTTGAGATACATCCAGCCAGGGACGCCATACCTGCAGAAATTTTGTATGGGTATCCAACAATATGGCCGTCAGTTTTTCATTAACCATTATGAAGTTCATTCGGTTTTTGACAGCCTCAAAACTAAGGAGAGGAGTCTTCCAAGCTCTCGCAATTGTCAATTTAATTGCCATAAATAAAAATGATGCCAGCTGCCGTTCAGAATGGAGGAGGCCTCCAGCGGTTTAAAAATAGTAGCGCTTCATACGGGTTACGCTTAATGTCTGCGTGAAAGATAGTGCGGAGGAGGGCATACACTCTGATCCATAATCTACTTACTTTAGGGCAAGTCCACCAGATATGAGCCATAGAGTACCGATTGTTGGCATCCCCTAAAACAGACCGGGGAATATGTAGGGATAAAAAACTAGCTAGACGAGCTAGGCGTATAATACCACCGGTATAGAATTTTGTAGGCATTCTCAAGAATAAT
>CATNWA010004025.1:0-31303 GCA_951230385.1 Staurois parvus | reverse complement strand
TTGCGTCTGCTTGGGTCATTGTCCATCTGCACTGTGAAGGGGCGCCCAAAGATTTTCTGAAGCATTTGGCGAATATGACAATATTTTTGCCCAAACACTCAAATTCATCCGGGCTGCTTTTGTCACATCACCATCAAAAATTATAAGAAAACCCATTCCATTGGCAGCCATACAGCCCACGCCTGCACTCCCACCACCATTTTCATGATGAGGTGGTAGCTGGGATCAAAAGCATTCCTTTTCTTCTCCATACTCTTCTTTTTCCCATCACTCTGGACAAGTTGATCTTGGTCTCATCTGTCCATGGGATTTTTTTCCCAGAATGGAAGGCTTTTTAGATGTCGTTTGGCAAGCTCTAATCGGCCTTCCTTTTTTTGAGGCTCACCAAGGGTTTACATCTTGTGTGAACCCTCGTATTCACTCTAGTGAAGTCTTCTTTTGATTGTTGATTTTGACACACATACACCTAGTTGTTTTCCGTGGTCTTTTTTCCTTTTTTTTTTTTTTTTCCCCCCCCAAAAAAGGATCTTGCTTTAAATATAAAAAACACTCTTGGATTAAAATCTTTGGTTTTGCAGCAAAGATAGGCCAAAGAAAATAGCACCTTAAATAAAAATAAACCTTTTACGCTCATTGTAATGGGATAATGGGGGAATAACAACACCTGCCAGGGAAACAGCGAGAAGCCAAATTTGCCCCCTTTACTTTTTGGCCCTTAAAAAAAGTGGGAGGCACAAAAGCAAACGTTTGAAATTTCCCAAACCCCCCGTTCACTAAAGTGGATGAAAATCCCTCAATTAAAAACTGACATCTGCGGGTAAACACGTTAAAGCATCTTGTTCTTTCTTTTCAAATACTTTTTTGGGGGTGGTGTATAGAGCCAAAAATTTTTAAATTTGTCAAAATTTCCCAATATTATGACTGACGTATACTTTTTTAAGTGGTTTTTTTTTTTGTTTATGCGCAAAAAAAAAAAAAAAACATAGCGCAGAGGGGATCAAATACCGCTAAAAAAAGCCTATTTGTGGGGGAAAAAAAGGTGTAAATTTCACTTGGGGGGTAGCATGCATGACTGCCAAAAATTTCATTAAAGTAATGCATGCCGTATCGCAAAAAATTGCCTGGCAGGAAAAGTTGGAAAAACCCCTGAGGGGGAAATGGTTAAAGGTTTGATTTTTTCTTTGGGGCCCTTTTTGTCTCCGCCTGATTTATGTTGCCTAAACAAAGCTCCAGTGCAGAAGGAAGTATTTACCTTTGTTTCCAGCTGAATCGGGAAGGTCAAGTAACCCAGAGATGTTCATGGATGTCCAAATGCTATTTCTCTTGGGTGGCAGAAACAGCATGTGCAGTTCGTCCATGGGACCCATCAAAGCAAAGGGTGCAATGGAGAGCGCAGCAGTCACTGTGATTAAAGACGTTAAAAACCAGTTATATATGTATGGTGTATAACTGTACAAAATTGCATTGAGACCTACTTATTTCTGATGACTCAATTAATGAATAATTGCTAATAAATAAATGAATTTAAATAATCCATGATTGGCTTGCTGCTTATTGCCCCAGTCTCCCATAGAAAATAACAATAGATAACAATATCAGTTATTACATTGTAAATATTGTCAATATTTGTGACTATAGTATTACATCACCTGCAGGGACTTGTACATATTCTCAGTTTTTGGGGAGAAACTAGCAAGTGTGCCAATCAGTTAGTTGAATGGGCTTAAATATGAAGAAGTTCTCAATGGGTACACATGGTGGGAAGTTCAGAGGTGGGGAGTCAGTGTCATAGTGATTGAACGAGGGCGTGAGGGAGGAGTGGTTAGACCAGTGGGGGAGCATGAGGGTCAAGCTCAGTTGGTTACAGTGGGAGTTGTGTGCAGTGTGGTGTGGGTGATGAGGGGGAATCAGTGTTGTTTGAGAGTAGAGGTGGAACATGCAGACACAATGGTGGTGGTGGGGTTTTTTCAGGATGGTGGTAAGACGTAACGTGTAAGCACATTGGAGACAGTAGGTGCAAGCATGTTTGGTGGTGAATGGGAGCCTCTGCTGAGGAGGCTGTTAACCCTAGATGCTGCCTGCGTCTCCAGCCAGCATCAGTGGGCATACAGGGTCGGTAGTGTGAACTGCCAGGCCAGAGATTGCAGCTGTAGATATTGTGCACGCCAGAAAAATGTGTTTCCTTTTCGGATTCATTTGTAATTGAAGACTTTGTTTTCAGATGCATTGTTAAAGGGCTTAATCCATTTTCAGATTCTTTTCCGTACCTTTGGCAATCAATTTGTTTTATTTGAATAGCGCTGGTTGTTAAGGAGCGAGCATTCGCCGTGTCCTTAACAACCATGACTCTTCTGCTGTCAACACAATGTAAGCAAACAAGTAGCATTTAACAAAAAAAGAAACGGATTGGTATGAATTTGGAGGAACCCTTGCCATATAATTTAAAATAAAAATGTTGTGGGGTTCCCTCCAAAATTCCATACACGATCCTTATACGAGCATTCAGCCCTGGAGGCAGGAAAGGGGAGGGAGGGGGAGTGCCCCGCAAACCATACCAGTCCACATGCTCTCAAAATGGGGGGTGCCGTGGGGGAGAAGGTCCCCCCCAAAACACCTGTCCCCCCCCTTATGTTGATGGGGACAAATGGCCTCTTCTCATGAAACACTAGGGCGGTGGTTGTGGGAGTCTGCGAAGTGGGTTTATTGGTATCTGGAAGCCCTTTTTAAACTCCCATAGTGCAGAGTATGGGGTACATACCAGTAGTACCCTACTTTTACACCAAATTGTCATTAGTTAAAAAAACAAAACAAAAACAAAACAAAAGACAGTTTGCGAAACAAGTCCTTTATTAAAACCTCCCAAAAAAATGTCCCTTCAAGTAGATTCAATAGCAATCATGATGAATGCCAAATCGCCGTGCAAAAAAAAACCACTGCATGATGTAACAACATTTCCCATCTAGGGACACACGGTAAAGAAGGTAAATTGGGGGCAGGGTAACCCCTGTGATGTCAGCAGGTGACCCCTCCCCAATTGTGTACCTGTCATTCAGTGAGTTTCTCTCCACGGGAAATGGAAACCAGGCAGTGGGGCAGGGCCACTGGGTGAAGGGAAGTCCCTGGATTGGGGGGGCCTTATATTTTTTTTTTTTTTTACATTTTACTGGCACATCTTTGTTACATCTGCTGACAGCGGAGGAGTCCCGCTGCAAGCAGTATGAGTTTGGTTGTCAAGGACACGGCGGCCACCTGATCCTTAAAACCAGTCATTCATAACTTTCGTTACAACTATTATCGGTTTCATTCAGATTTGGTCCGATGTTTGTTTGATATTATACTGGTTCTCCGAAAACGAAAATTTCAGCCAGAAAATGATATCTGAATGAACCATATCGTACATGTCTATTAAGTATTACAGTGTGAGCCACAGGCAGAAGCCTGGGTGTAAAAGATGTCACTGCCATAAATTGAAGACCGTGTTTCATCTGCATACTAAAACCTCATTTGCTACTTTGACTGCTGTATGTCATTTCAACTACACGTGAAATATCATAGATTAGGGGTTTTATGACTTGTAGTTAGTTCTGTTAGATGAAACGACATGTTAAATGTTAATGCTAACACATCGATCCATGAGTAAAAAGAAGCTTAGTGACTTTGGGATAGGCGAAAAACCTCTGTCATCTGTCTATCGTTGCTATACCTAAGAACTACGTCAAATAGAGCAAACAGTAGCTTCCAGCATCGTGTTTGTCATATCAGATACTAATTGTAACATTAGTCCCTGAGAGCATGTTAAGATATTTAGCACTGCTGATCCCTAACTTCAGCAAAACCTCTGCAAGCTACTGACGTATGCATACTTATCACGCGCTTATACCCCGCGGGGTAGTTACGAGAGAGTTATTAATACGTCTGACCCTGTCACTATAAGATGTTGATGTGCAGAATAAATACCAAGTCACATGTATCGACGGCATGATGAGGATACAGTTAAGTTGTTATGTAAAGAGTTCTGTCCCTAGGGATCTGATTTGCGGTATGTGGAGGAGGATAGAAGCGAGATCAAACACCACTTTATCTAATTCTGAATTGGTCCCTTTAGTGCCGTGTGAATCCTAGTATTAATCTCATAAATTCTCTTTGGGGTTAGGTTTACAGATTTTTTTCCCAGCCCTATGGATTGTCTTATGAGGTTCTACTGTCCATGTGCAGGCAGCGGGAAAGGAGAGGAGACAAGCTGTCCGACAGTTAAACATTGCAACTGGAACAGCAGTGTAGGAGGGCGTTTGCTTATGATTCACAGGTGTAGGAAATGTTTCAGAAAATTGGTATTGAAAGTTTACTTACTCTTTAAATCAATCTTAAAGGCAATTGTGTATGTGTTTCTTCCACATATGTCTGACAATTCTTTTATCAATGAGTGCCCAATTTATAAACCTCTTGAACTGCTTTTAAAGCATATTTTCCAATGAATCTCAAACATAACAAAGCAGCTGGATTTAATAATCTGGAAGCCTCTCCTAAAAAACATTTGGAAAGCACATAATGCCTGCCATTTTGGTAAACCCCCTTTTTTTTCCTATGTTGCATTTCCACACTCACATAGCCAGCCAAGTTGTAGATCAAAATATATAAACTCAACCTCCAAGAAATATATAAAAAATTCTTCCTTGCAGTAGAGGCCACCCTAGGGAAAGTACAGTGCTGGCTGTTGTCATTATCTTACCTTGTCTACCCACTCAAGCTAGCTCTGGTTGCTCCTTCCACCTTTGCCTGATAGCCTTGAGTTCTGTGGGTGGATGAGCCTGTTGCGTCAATCATGTACAATACAGGGACTTTTATCTCTGTATTACAGCATTGACAGGAGGATGGGACAGGGCTTACAAGTGGCAGCTGTGGGAACTGGTTTCACGCTGGAGGGACCTGCTGGACCAAGTGATCAGAATAAGATAAACTATTTACTCCTTATTCCATACTACACTTTGGACATAGATGAGCAAATTACCGCCACTGCAAGAGATTAATTTTTTTATATTCCTGGAGTTGGCATTTAAGGCCCCCTGCACATTATGTAATTCCATTGTGCAGCAGTGCTCTCTTCTCTCTCTTGGTGTCTCACAGGAGACTTGAAGTGCCGTGCTTTAAGAGAATGCTCGAGGGTATAAAGGTGTAAGGACTGGCCCAAGCATGTCTATGACCTAATAACCTATTGAGCATGCTGAGAGGGGCATCCTCAATGGAATAGGATCAAATGACTTGATAGGCTGATGGTTGCTGTAGTGGATCCAGTCCCTTTTGCTCTGCCCGTATCACTCCATCGTTCTCCGTTTAGGCATGTTTCATGTCATCTCTTTAGCTTAGGCACTCGCACAGCGGAGTGTAGTCTGAAGAAAGAGCACAACTGTGACGCAAATAGGATGGCAACGCCATGTGAAAGCTATTGTGCTCAGAGCATCCATGCCCAAGAGGCGTTGAGCATAGTTAGTAGAGTTATTTCATGCTGCATCGTGCGAGTAGATAATAATAGATGAGATACTCATCAAAATATTGACACTTATGGGACCAATAATTAGTCACTTAGGAGTGTACTCTCAATTGTTGAACTAAATAGCACTAGTCAGAGTAATTTCCAGTTCCTATGACAGTGTAGTGTAGAGATAGTGGTAGCGTGTAGCAATGCTCCGACTATTTGATGGCATATTGTAGTGAGACGTATGTGACGAGTATTATGAGCTGTTGCCTCATACAGACAGCTGTCGCGTTCTCACGTGACAATGCCGCTCTATGTTCTATTGTGTGTATGCATAAATTAAATGCGTATAAGATAGTGGTGACTATTACTCAGTGAGGTTGTGTACGAGCAAATGAAGATCTGTGTATATAAGAATAATTTAATCAGAATAGCAACATTGTGCGTTTGTGCGCTGCGCAGGTTCGAGTGACTCGTTTAACGTGAGTAGGTCTGGATTACTGTATATATGTCCACTAATGGTCATTTGTGTGGTAGGCTGTGGAGGGACATGGGGGGGAAAAAGGGCAGGAGGGGGGAGGTTAAAAAGATACCATCATTCCCTCATCATTCCCCTGAGTATGAGGGGTGGGGGGAATCTGCAGAGTAAATGTAAGTGCTTTGTACATGAGGGCCAAAGACTCATACAGAATAGCGTTCTGGTGTCGTTGCTGTAGACTCCAGGTGGCCCCTAGGTGGCAGTTGCTACCCTCAAGTGTGGCTGCTTCATGTTTGCCGTCAGAGGACAGCATGCGGCTCTGTGAATAGCCAAGTGTATTTCATTTAATAATTTGTGCCTTATGTACAGATACTTACCTCAATGCTAAGAGTTCAAGACTGCTGCTATAGAAGGTCCACATGCTGAAAGGTATAAGAGGGACACCATATTGCTCCACAGTGTCGGAAGGCGACGCTCCAGGGCCTTTTCTGTCCGTTCACCCTATGATTTAGTGTTCTGGGAACACTGGTACAATCCTGTAAATAAAGTAGTTACACTTTATTATACTTTCACTCTCGACATTCACAAGAGTAACTATCTTTTGCAAGAAAGCCCACTCCCGACGATGGGCACTTTTTAAAGTGGAACTTTTAGTCAGTGGTTTGTGAAAATAAATTCCTGCTAGCACTCACACTTTCAATGGTATGACTCCCTTTGATGAAGGTATGTAGAAAAGGGCAGTGTGAAGAAAAGATATGCTTATCCATGTAATAAAAGGCGCCAGTAACGTACACTGTCTCATCACCCTGCTCTAGCACAATGAATCATAGTTGCTCTCTATTTTTATGATACCTAGGGGTGAGAATTTTAATTGAGACCGATCTGATTGCTGACCAGCGGTATCAGATATTACTGGAGTGTCATGGACTCTGGGCATTCAGCAAAATGGCAGCCGACCGAGCAAGAAGAAACAGAGAACAGTGACTGGAGCGCAAATTTTTAAAGGCACACTTTACTTTGTTAACATAATTAATTAATGTGAAACTGTTGTTATCATGTTGCTATTAGAAAAATATTAGTTTAACAAGTATTTCTATGGGCCAAAGTTCCACTTTAAACAAAACCACTTTCCTGCCGCCCTATCGCAGAATTGTACTGTTACCGTGGCAGCAGAGCTGAATGCAAAAATCACGGTATACAGTGGGTTAGGCAAAAAAGATAGTATTTGTAGCGCAGCGCTTACACAATTGTGCTAAGTTCCCTCCACACTTAACAAAAGACCGACGCAGAGGCCGGTAATTTGCACTCATCAGTAGACTCTCAACTCCATCGAGCACATCAAATGAAGAAAAAAAATCCAGACAATCAGATTGGCTGATTTTGGAAAGAATTTAAATTTGCAAATTATGGTGGAAAATAGGGAGTATTTGGTAAATGGTCACAAGTTCATCTCAATACTCTTCGTCTACTATATCCTTCTGTTGGCAATGACAAGAGGTCAAACGGTTTCCTGTAAGGTCTTTCACAAGGTTGGCACTAACACTGTTAGCATGGTATAAGATTGGGCGCCAGATTCCTCCATAGCATGATCGTCCATCTAGAGCAGTGAAGTTTTGGTGCTGTCCGACTGTGGCAAACAACAAATGTAATATACGTGATTTGCAATACTCTGGGCTAGGGAGAAATGCAGCCGCATGCGCCGGCCCTACCCTATTGCCACTATTGGCGGCTACGGATGCCATAAATCAACGGGAGCGCCCAACAACCAACCACTAGCCACAAAAAAAGGGTTAATAAATCGGTTCAGGCAAGATTCCCTGGCTGGCGCTTAGCAAATGTGTCAAGGCAAAACTCGATGAGAGCAGGACTGTGTGTAAAACAACACATGTCTCTCTCCTGCTAGCAGGGGCATAGCCGTTTTGTATCTCTCATCGCACAGCAGGAAAGATAGCAAAACAGCACATCTCCTAGTAACAACACAGCAACACAGATAAAACACACAGAGCCACCTCAGTTAACCCGTTTGATTGCGCCAAGATTGTGTTGTTAACCCCTTCCTGGCCCAGTGTCAATGAGTACAGGTCGTCAGGTACTTTTTATTAGCACTTATCACTGTCATTAGTGTGCACTGGGGCCATTGTCAAGTAGCAGTTAGTCAGTTCCAGGTCTAATCGAGTGTCAGAATGCCCACTACTAGTCCCGCTAATACAGTCACTGAACGCTGCCCAGTGTTACTAGTATAGAACAAAAAAAAATTCCAGTATATAATACACCAGTTGGAGATTACTATAACTTTCATGTAAACCAATTAATTTAGACACGCATAATTGGGAGTTTTTTTAGCATTAGGACATAGTGGAGGCGAGAATGATATATTTTGGCCTGAAATTATATATAGGAATTTTGGAGTTTTTTTTATATTGTTTTGATTATTAGGAAAATGTTGTTTGAGAAGGGAGAAGCAAAAAGGCGCAAAAATATTTGTTTTTATTTTTTGTCCAATAATTGTCGGATCTTTTTAGCTCATAAACCTAAATTAATGGCAGAAGGGGTGATGTCAAATACCACTGAAAGAAAGTCTGACTAATTTGTGGGCGGAGAAGAAACTTACAGTAACGCATTTCATTTATGGTACAGCGATTGCATATATACCGTTGCAATTGTCAGTTAAAGTATCGCAGCACTGTTATCTCACAAAATGGCCTGGTCAGGAAAAGGGAGGGTAAATCCACGGAGGCGCAAGTTGTTCTGTAATTCTAGCTTGTTTAGTTGACAGAGAAAAATAGGTCAACTGTTGCCTAATCAATGTATGGTCTTATATAAATTAGGATCTGTTAGTGAGAGATAACAATGCTAATATAAAGTTCATTAAGACCAGTGTTTCTCAATCTTTTTTCAGTTGGGGCACCCTTAAAATAGACAATTATACACAATGTTCGAGGCTCCCCATTCTAAAATGAGAAAGAAAAATTTAAAGTAATGGTTTTTGAATAATTGCAGCAATAATGACACATGCAGGACACCAAACATTAAAGGCGATTTATTCTTTCAAAGCAGATATACCCTTTGCACGCTAGGTAATGACTAAGTTTTACAATGTCTCTAGATCTTCAGTTTCTCTCTTTCACTTCTGCTAATGTGGACCATGTGGCGTTTTTAGTGGGTCAAACAAGGATGCTGTACATGAGGTGCCCAATGTCCTCCTGGATCAACTGATTACAGTTCTAATTGAAAAAAACGCCCTAGATTACGGCCCCTTGTGCTAAGTAACTAAGAGGCAGGCTTGATCACCTCCCAGTTGCCAATATACGACTTTTTAGGGCAAATTTTAGGGCATTTTTGTCAGGCAACCCTGACAGGAGAAAACCAAAGGAAACCCTGGTTGAAGATAAGGCGTGCATTATACGATTTCTTAAATGTGGGATTTCAGAAAAGACATGGGAAATTTTTAAAACCATACTCAGCAAGGTACCAGAAGCAGGGAGAAGGGAATATTTGGAGAAATGTGTTAAGAGGAGTAAGCTAGCACATTATCTTCTTTCTTGGATCTTCAAAAAGCAATTGACTTCCCTAACTCCAACCAGGCATCAGAGCAGAGGTTGACCACGGAATCACTATCCCTCACTACATTATTTTTTATGCTGCCATTTAAAAAAATTAATTTGTACTTTTTGAATTCTAGTAAATGTTTATTGTTTTCCAGTAAAACAACAAATGCAACCATATCAACAGACTGTACTTTTCCTGTGATCCAGATACATAGACTGGATATTACTGGCTACAACAATTTGCAGACTTTATGAAGAATTATATTCCTTGCTACATCTCTTAGAAATTGCAATTAGACTCCACCCAAACCCAGCCTTAAGCCTGGAAAAACTATAGAAAAATGGGGTAATTTGTAGGGTGACCCCTCCACTGATTATATTTATGTACTTCTGAAGAAACAACCTCACAGATGTGAAAGTCAAATATAAATAATCCTTTTTTTTTCTTTTAAATTAAACATACATCTGTAAAAACGCCTGTAGTGCACAGCGCATCGAATAAAAAGAGTTACAACTGTTCGTAATACAGAGTTATAATTGTTTTTATGTGTTTAACTGCCAGCCTCTTTCATCAAAACATTAAACTCATCACGTATGACCAGATAGCCAACACAATCTGTAAAACAGTATGAGTACGGTATCAAAAGACACAGTTTGCAGTACCCAATCGGCCGCAGCGGGAGAGGCATAAATAATAGACCTTTAAATGGACGGGACTGGACATAGACTAAATTCTAAAACCCACTAGAATATCGAGATATGAATAGCATGAGTGCAAAAACTGATGTCCAGAGACTAGGGACCCAGCCAAGACAAATGTTCTCATGGTGCAAATTGTCCTCCCATCATAAGAGAGATAGCGTGGGAGAGTTTAGAGATGAACCAGACATAATGCCCAGAACGAAAGGTATAGATCAAAATGTATGAGGAAGGATAAGAAATCCCTTCAATGAGTTTCTGCCCACTTGATCACCCACCAGGTTACACAGATCAGATGACCAGTGCCCACACAGCAGATGAATGGAGAGATTGCAGCACAATTTGTGACGGTTCACTGGTCACCTGACACGTGAACCTTTTTTGTGGAGAACACATGTTTGCCTGGTGCCAGCTGCAGTCTGTTGGACATTGTAATGTGCATTTGATCTTAAACCTTTATTCTAAAGGATCAAAGAAATTGGTTCAATCGTCCCTTCCATTTAAGGTTTCTGTCTTTATTGCCGTTCCTCGCAGTACCCGGATAGATCAAGAGCAGTGCCTTTGGCCCTAACTCAATACTGGTATTTAGATTTAGTTTGGATATCTGTCATACTTGAGATATAGATGTTTTTGCAGAAGCAGTAGATACTGCAAAATAGCGTCATAAAAACTAAACAAGTCATTACACTATGTATTATGAACAGTTGTAATCATATTTTTAAATGCTGAGCTGCGCACACATATACATTTACATTTGTAATGTATGTTTAATAAATACAACTGAAGGTTTTTTTTAATATTTAATTCAATCAGTGAAAGTTGTTTTCCTATAGTTTTTTCGCATTTTGCGCTGGTTGTGGGGTGGTAGAACCCGGACCCCCTGATAATAATGTGTATAAATATTTCTCAACTTCCACTGCTGTTGTGACATAACGCCTTCAACCCTTTATGTTAAAATACTCCCAGCCTAATGCCAACTTTGCACACTCATCTTGCGTAAAGTTTACTTCTGGTAATTTATGGTTTCCTGTATGACAACAAAATGCGGTATGAGGTAATTTTGAAATACATATACTCGTACAGTCGAGATAAACTCCACCTGTAATGTCAGAATTAAGTGATCCCATTTTTGAATCCAAGTGGATTTATGGTGATAGTCACTTCCATCATGGGTTCTTCCGTTGAAGGAAAAGTGACACCACACATTGCACCATCAACCTGTTAGTTAAAACAGAATCCCACAAAGGCAAGACAATTGCATATTTAAAAGGGCACATTTGTTCTAACATTAATTAGCAGCAGATCCTCCATAAACAGTAAAAACATACATATCTAATAACTTATTACGAAATATGTAAAAGCCCAAATTACTTGTGCATTGACACTTTACTGACCTTTGAAGGAACAATAGACTTCGGATGGTTCCAACCCTTCCAAACAAAGAAAAAGTAGAAAAAATATAACACAACCATGCCAAATGAGCCCATTGAATCACAGCTCCCAGCTCAACCGTCATATATAGAGGCAGCTCTAGTTTACACTGATGTCTAATAATATTCACTGCTCAACACTTTCGCCAAGAGCAACACAGATAACATACCTGGTGAGAAAAGCGTGGAGAAAATGTGGGAGATCAAACAAACTAAGATTCTATAATGTGGGTAAAGGAATTTAGGATTGTTTGAAAAAGAATCGGAAGGAAGTACAGATAAAACGTAAAAATAAGATCTACGAATTATAACAGACCTTGCATCAGAGAGCTGAGTGAGAAACAGCAAAGTGAAATGAACCAAGAGCAAGATGATTTGTTAAAAGCATGTGTGTTTTTTTGGGGTCATGTGTATTTTTGGTTGAGTGGACACGTGAGGAGACCCAATTGTTTTTTGGAAAAACAGCTCTTTCTTTGTTTAAGAGGTCCAATATTAACCTGTTTATACCATATGTTGATAATTTTAACAACCCTCTTTCCTGAAGTATATCCTTTATAGTATTCAGGAACACCAAGGGAAGCAGGAGAGTGTTGATGTTTTTCTTTCTATGATGCCAACATGTTACGATTTAAGAATATAAAGAAAAGCCCTAGAAACATTTGTGTTCAGGACTTCTGTTGTCTTTAAAAAGGAATTAGTTCCACTTCCAGCAAAACCCTATTCACTATTGTCCATGAAGAAACCCAGTTTTATTTGTAATCAGGCAACCCAGGGGTTATACAGACTACCTACAAAAGGGAGAAGAATAGACAATAGGGTGCATATAAAACGAATGATCTAGCCCCTTACAGATTTATAACCCCAGAGACACTCTGCCCAATCACCACGTAGGCTAAACCATAACATATTTACGAAAAATTTCTCATATCAGTCCTACCACCTTAAAATTAATTCCATGGTCAAATGCACTTTCACTGCACACAGTAGCTGGGCTTAAACATAATACCTACACTTTAGCCCTGTGTTCTGTGTTGAAACGCGATTAGAGGTGTTGGGACTTCCAGTGGGAGTGTTCAGAGTGGTTAAATGGCAGTTGATTAAACAGTGTTGGTGAGAAAGATAATATGTTTGGTGTGTGGCCACTTCATTAGATAGCCAACAGTGTTGTGGTTGGTGAGTGAGGGGGACCCTCTGGGTTTCGAGCACCCTGTGCTGAAAACAGGAAAAGAAAGCGTACAACAGTTTGCTTGTAAGGCAAGTGACATGGGTTATGATGAATTTAAACCTTTCTCTGAAGGGGCCATTTATTGTGAGTGAACTGTAGCAGGCATATGCCTGTAACACATTATGAGAAAATCCGATGAAAAAAATTGCATTCATAGCGATCATTCGATAATCTATTTCGTTAGGAACACAGATTTCAAGACAGCCGATTTATTGACAGTTTCATGTGAAATTACAGTTGCAAGAAAAAGTATGTGAAAACCCCTTGGGATATATAGTGGAGTTTTGCATGAATTGAGCATAAAATAGTGCTCTGAACGTCATCTAAGTCACAACAATAGAAGAACACAGTCTGCTGAACATTAATACTACACAAACATTAGAAGATGTTGCCATGGTTAAAATTGCACATAACATGTAAACATTCACAGATGCAGGGAGGAAAAAGTATGTGAAACCTTTGGACTTAATAACTGGGTTGACCCTCCTTTGGCAGCAATAAATTCAACCAAAACGTTTCTTGTAGTTTGCAGATTCAGACCTCACAACGATCTGAGAGTAATTTTTGGACCACTCCTCTTCACAAAACTGTTTCAGTGTAGCAATGATTCTTAGGGATTGTCTGGTGTGAATCGCTCTCTTAAGGTCATGCCACAGCATTTCAATCGGGTTGAGGTCAGGACTCTTACTGGGCCACTCCAGAAGGCATATTCTGTGCTGTTGACAGCCATTGTTTTGTTAAATGACTTGTATGCTTTGGTTCATTGTCCTGATTGCATCACCCATCCTCTGCGGAGCTTCAGTTAGGCGGACAGATGGTCGACGTTTTCCTTCAAAATGTGTCATGATAAAACTCTGGAATTTTTCACATTTCCCATCAATGACAACAATCCCGACAGGCCCTGAGGCAGCAAAGCAGCCCCAAACCATGATGCTCCCCTCCGCCATGTTTTACAGTGGGGATGAGGTTTTTGATGTTGGTGTGCTGTGCCTTTTTTCCTCCGCACACAGTGTTGTGTGTTCTCTTCCCAAAACAAACTCAATCTTGGTTTCAATCTGTCCACAGTATATTTTGCCAGTAGTGCTGTGGAACATCCAGGTGCTCTTTTGCAAACTTCAAACGTGCTGCAATATTCTTTTTTGGACAGCAAATGGCTTCCTCCGTGGTGTCCTCCCTTCTTGTTTAATGTTTTCCTTATTGTAGATGTGTCAACAAAAATGTTAGCATGTGCCAGAGATTTATCTGTAGGTCTTTAGCTGACACTCTGGGATTTCTTCTTTACCTCACAATGCAGCATTCTGCGCTGTGCTCTTGTGCAGTCATTTTTACAGGACTGACCACGCCTAGGAGAGTAGCAACAAGTGCTAAACTTTCTCCATTTTGTAGACAGTCCCTGTCTTACCGTGGACATATGAACATCAAGGCTTTTTGAAATACTTTTGTAACCCTTTCCCGCTTCATGCAAGTCAACCAATTCTTGATCGTCAAGTCTTCTGAGAGCTCTTTTCTGCGAGGCATGGTTCACATCAATCAGTGCTTCCTTGAAACCAGTAAACCCAAAACAAGGTGTGTGTTTTTTTAAGGGCAGGACAGCTGTCAGCAACACATCCAATATCATCACACTGATTGGAGTCAAGGTTGGCTCACCTTCCTGGCTTCCAATTAGCTCTGGGAGAAGTCGATTAAGCTAGGGCCTCACATACTTTTTCCTCCCTGCACTGTGAATGTTTACATGTTATGTGCAATTAAACCATGGCAACATCTAATGTTTGGTGTAGTATTATGTTTCACAGACTGTGATTCTTCTATTTGTTGTGACTTAGATGACGTTCGCAGAGCACATTTTTAGAGCCCAATTCATGCAAAACTCCATGTAATCCCAAGGGTTTCACATACTTTTTTCTTGCAACTGTACTTGAAAGGGACAAGCACAAAAAATTGATGTTAAATTTTAAAGCTTGACCCACATCTGATGGGCTAACTTTTTTGGGTACTTCCCTAAGAGGGATGTAGGATTGGGACAACTTTCCGTGGCTGGACTATGAAGAAGGCTATTTAGGCACGATCTTGAGCATCAGCATGAGTATCCACCCTATCCAGGATTAAAGTAAGGACATGGGGTTCTTTAAACCCCCAGGGCCCACTAATATATGGACACTCTCAGGTTGATGAATTGCCACCAGGAAAGCAGTTGTCAGCGAGAGGTTACCATAAGGGGGCCACTTTGATTGAAGACATCTGATGGCAAGCAACGTTCCCGACACCAATGGGAGATCTCACTCACAAACAACCCTTTAGGTAAGGTTTCAACCAAGTATGCAGCTTGAAGGACAGTTTGAGTGTTGGATGCCCACTGTATGCCGGTGAAAAGGCAGAGATAGCTGAAATGTGGTTTCATAGCGTACTTACGCATAACCCTAAATCAAGCCCGCCTACGGAAAACTTCAGAATCTGACAGACTTGGAGAGCCCCCAGTGTAAAACCTTGATCAGCAGCAATACTGTGAATGTATGTCATATTCTACTATAGGCACTATTATTGCTGTTCTTCTTCTATTATTGCTTTTTCTTTCATAAGAGAATTCACAACCTTTACAGAGCCCTTGAGATCTGTTAGAAGGGCTGAACTTTGGCTGTCAAGATGAAGCCTGGGAAAGCGATTGGATCATTTAGAGCACCGGTTCTCAACCTGGGGGTCGCGACCCCTTTGGGGGTCAAACGACCATTTCCCAGGGGTCGCCTAAGACCATCGGAAAACATATTTCCGATGGTCTTAGGAACCGAGACACCGCTCCTGTCTCCGGCGATGTGTGGGCGGGATGATATGCTGCCCCTGTCACCGCCTCCTCGCCGCTGATTGGCCACCGGAACTGTAGCTCAGGAGAGGCACACAGGCGGCCAATCACCGGCGAGGAGGTGGAGCTTGGAGAGGAGGAGCCGAGCGCAGCGCGCGGAGATCGAAGAAGATCGAGGGAGCTGCAGGAACGAGTGAAGAGAGAGGCCAGAGAAGAGGAAGACAGCTGACAGGTAAGTGCAAATTTTGCTGCTGCAGCCAGGTATGCAGGTTGTAGATGGGAGAGGGAGAGAGCGAGCCCAGGCTGGAGCAGGGGTCAGCAAGGTAAGTATCATTGGTGTCAGTGGGAGGGATAGTGCCCCATCATTTGTGTCACTAATACCAACGATGGGGCACTATTCCTCCCCCACTGACACCAACGATGAGACGCTATTCCTCCCCCCACTGACACCAACGATGAGACGCTATTCCTCCCCCCACTGACACCAACGATGGGGCGCTATTCCTCCCCCCACTGACACCAACGATGGGGGCTATTCCTCCCCCCACTGACACCAACGATGGGGCGCTATTCCTCCCCCCACTGACACCAACGATGGGGCGCTATTCCTCCCCCCACTGACACCAACGATGGGGCGCTATTTCCTCCCCTCACTGACACCAACGATGGGGCGCTATTCCTCCCCTCACTGACACCAACGATGGGGCGCTATTCCTCCCACTGACACCAACTATGGGGCACTATTCCCCCCACTGACACCAACGATGGGGCACTGTTCCCCCCCACTGACACCAACGATGGGGCACTGTTCCCCCCACTGACACCCAACGATGGGGCACTGTTCCTCCCACTGACACCCAACGATGGGGCACTATTCCTCCCACTGACACCAACGATGGGACACTATTCCTCCCACTGACACCAATGATGGGACACTATTCCTCCCACTGACACCAATGATGGGACACTATTCCTCCCACTGACACCAATGATGGGACACTATTCCTCCCACTGACACCAATGATGGGACACTATTCATCCCACTGACATCAGTGATGGGGCGCTAGTCCTCCCACTGCAAAATTACAGTTATGAAGTAGCAACGAAAATAATTTTATGGTTGGGGGTCACCACAACATGAGGAACTGTATTAAGTGGTCGCGGCATTAGAAAGGTTGAGAACCACTGATTTAGAGGAATTAGAAGACCCCAAGGAAGGGGGTTTGGAGCTTTCCCTTGTAGAAGAGGGACTTCTCCTCCACATCTTTTAATTAATTTGTCAAGGGCATAACCAAAAGAAGACTGCCTCCTTCAAAATGCATACAAGTAAGGCATCTTTTACAGGCAGCTTCAGATGTCCAGGCTTTTAGTAGTAAGATTCTGTGCATATGGACAGAAATATGAGCCATTATGGAAATCTGTGTCATGACTACTTGTATGGGATCAACACAAAAAATATGGCAGAAAGCAATGTTTTTAAGGGGTCTGTTTATAAAAATAATCACTTTGCAAATGTCTTAACTAGAGATGAGCGAATTATTCAAAAATTCGGTTCGGCTGATTCGCCGAATTCGCCGATTAAATTTGCTTCGTGCCGAATATATTCGCTGCGAATTTAACTTATAAAAGGGTGTTTCTAGGCTTCAGAGAGCCTTTATATTAGTGCAGAACACTGTACCTTTAATTTAAATGCCCTTGGAGTCTGCTGGGGAAGAGAAATAATACTGTCAGTCAGTATGACATGCAGATGAGTGCCGTCGATCTTAGAATCACCGCACACTTCACTCATTTGGGCAGTCACGGGGCCAAAACCAGAGTGTGGAGCCACAGTGTGGCGGTGGAGGCAGCAGCAATGGGAGGCCATACAGCACCCTATGACAAAATGGAACCCACCAGCAGTGTGAGGAGACCTGAAAGTGGCACATGGCAGAGTGTGGCGATGGTGACAGCAGCAATGGGAGGCCGTACAGGGACCCATGACACACTCTGGACCTGGCAGCAGCATGAGGAGGCAGTACAGGGGCCCATGACAGATTACGGGCCTGGCAGCAGCATGAGGAGGCGGTACAGGGGCCCATGGCAGAGTGGCGGAGCGTAAGCAGCTAAAATTGAAGGCCATACAGAGGCCTATGTTAAAAAGTCCCCCCAGCAGCAGCGTGGGGAGACGACTATCAAGAGTCCAATGGCAGAGTGGCGGAGCAGAAGCAGCTTCAATTGAAGGCCATACACAGGCCTAGGTTTAAAAGTCCCTCACAGTTAATTCCAATAACAAAACTCTACTCCTCCGTGCAATCTACTTACGAGACCCTGGGCAGGTCTGGGTCCAATTTGTGGTAGAGACTGGTTTTGTTCAGCCATGCTTGAGCGAGTAATAACAGGTCTGTGCTGCCCTTTGGTGTCTGGCTTAATGCGCACAACACTGAATGTCCCAGCGTTTGTCAACGATTTGCCGTTAAGTGATGCAACCCCGCTGAACCACGTTCATGAGGAGCCGGTACAGGGGGCCATGAATCAGTATGGACCTGGCAGCAGCGTGAGCAGACGACAGAGGCACATGGCGCAGGGTGGCGGTGTAGGCAGCATTATTCTGAAGCCATACACAGGCCTAGGTAAAAAGCGGAAGCCGTCAGCAGCGTGAGCAGACGACAGAGACACATGGCGCAGGGTGGCGGTGGATGCAGCAGTATTCGGAAGCCAAACACAGGCCTCGGTTAAAAAGCGGAAGCCGTCAGCAGCGTGAGCAGACGACAGAGGCACATGGCGCAGGGTGGCGGTGGAGGCAGCAGCAATGGAAGGCCATACAGCACCCTATCACAAAATGGAACCCACCAACAGTGTAAGGAGACCTGAAAGTGGCACATGGCAGAGTCTGGCGATGAAGTCAGCAGCAATGGGAGGCCGTACAGGGACCCATGACACACTCTGGACCTGGCAGCAGCAAGAGGAGGCGGTACAGGGGCCCATGGCAGAGTGGCGAAGCGTAAGCAGCTTAAATTGAAGGCCATACAGAGGTCTATGTTAAAAAGTCCCCCCAGCAGCAGTGTGGGGAGACGACTATCAAGAGTCCAATGGCAGAGTGGCGGAGCAGAAGCAGCTTCAATTGAAGGCCATACACAGGCCTAGGTTAAAAAGTCCCCCCAGCAGCAGCGTGGGGAGACGACTATCAAGAGTCCAATGGCAGAGTGGCGGAGGGAAAGCAGCTTCAATTGAAGGCCATACACAGGCCTAGGTTAAAAAGTCCCCCCAGCAGCAGTGTGGGGAGACGACTATCAAGAGTCCAATGGCTGAGTGGCGATCCGGAAGTCAGCGTTGTGATTGCAGATGCAATGCAGAAATTCTACGAAGTAATGCCGTGGGTGCGAAGAAGATCACATACCGTCGTACTTCCATCCATAAGACGGAACAACCTGCGAACCGGGAGCTTTATTGCCCTGACCCGCTGAGCAGCTTCTGGGATACCCAAGAGGCCCATGGCAGAGTGGCGGAGCGTAAGCAGCTTCAATTAAAGGCCATACAGAGGCCTATGTTAAAAAGTCCCCCCAGCAGCAGCGTGGGGAGACGACTATCAAGAGTCCAATGGCAGAGTGGCGGAGCGGAAGCAGCTTCAATTGAAGGCCATACACAGGCCTAGGTTAAAAAGTCCCCCCAGCAGCAGTGTGGGGAGACGACTATCAAGAGTCCAATGGCTGAGTGGCGATCCGGGAAGTCAGCGTTGTGATTGCAGATGCAATGCAGAAATTTTATGAGGTAATGCCGTGGGTGCGAAGAAGATCATATACCGTCGTACTTCCATCCATAAGACGGAACAACCTGCGAACCGGGAGCTTTATTGCCCTGACCCGCTGAGCAGCTTCTGGGATACCCAAGAGTTTGGCTTCTGTGGGGAATATGGTTGAAAACTGAAACTTAAAGGCATGTTGACGGAAGGGCACCAGTGTCAGTGCTCTCCGGAGGGAATATAGATTCAAAGCTGACACTTAAAGGTATATCGATGGTCAGAGACCACAGGAAGTGGAGCTTGCGTTTTAAATCGACTGAATGTGGCAGACGTGAAACGTCTACGGACCGTATATGAAACGGGTTGTTCCTCTTTCTGGAATAAGTGTTGGAAATGGCCACTCTTTTTGGTGTGGCGTTTTGTCTATTTAATTCCGATAACGGACTCTACTCCTCCGTGCAATCTAGTTACGAGACCCTGGCAGGTCTGGGTCCAATTTGTGGTAGAGACTGGTTTGTTCAGCCATGCTTGAGCGAGTAATAACAGGTCTGTGCTGCCCTTTGGTGTCTGGCTTAATGCGCACAACACTGAACGTCCCAGCATTTGTCAACGATTTGCCGTTAAGTGATGCAAACCCGCTGAACCCAACGTTCATGAGGAGCCGGTACAGGGGGCCATGAATCAGTATGGACCTGGCAGCAGTGTGAGGAGACCCGAAAGTGGCACATGGCGCAGGGTGGCGGTGGAGGCAGCAGTATTCGGAAGACATACACAGGACTAGTTTAAAAAGCGGAAGCCGTCAGCAGCGTGAGCAGACGACAGAGGCACATGGCGCAGGGTGGCGGTGGAGGCAGCAGTATTCGGAAGCCATACACAGGCCTAGGTTAAAAAGCGGAAGCCGTCAGCAGCGTGAGCAGACGACAGAGGCACATGGCGCAGGGTGGCGGTGGAGGCAGCAGTATTCGGAAGCCATACACAGGCCTAGGTTTAAAACTGGAACCCAGCAGCGTGAGCAGACGACAAAGACGCACATGGCAGAGGATGGATCTGGCAGCAGTATGAGAAGGCGGTACAGGGGCCCGTGGCACAGTGTGGTGATGGGGGCTACAGCAACTGGATGCCAGAAAGTGGCCGATAGGGCTATATACTGCATGGAATTATAAAGTTGTAAAGACAGCGGCCTATAAGGCTATACACACTATAACAATCATGACTTGATTGACCATTGGCCTATAAGGCTATACACAGCATGAATATCATGACTTATTCTGAGAGTGGTTTGGAAGGCTATATACAAAAAGTAATTCATGAGCTGTCCGGACAGCGGACAATGAGTACATATATACAAATCAATTCATCAGCTGTCCAGCCAGCGGCCTCAAAGGCGACACATATAGAAAGCAATTCATGAGCTGTTCAGACAGCGGCCTCTAAGGCGACAGATATACAAAGCAATTCCCGAGGTGTTCAGGGAGCGGCCTGAACGGCTAGGTTATTACTAAATATATTTTTGTGGCCAAACATCGGCCTATAAATAGATGTCTACACAGTGACAAAAAATTATGTCGCCAGACAGCGGCCTCTAAGGCGACAGATATACAAAGCAATTCCCGAGGTGTTCAGTGAGCGGCTTGAACGGCTAGGTTATTACTAAATATATCTTTCTGGCCAAACATCGGCCTATAAATAGATGTCTACACAGTGACTCCTGCCGCACTAAACACGCGCTCCGATGCCACGCTACTGGCCGGGCATGACAGCCTTTCAAGGGCAAATTCAGCTAGTTGGGGCCAAAGGTCAAGTTTCGTTGCCCAGTAGTCAAGGGGATTGTCTACCTCGGTTGGCAGGGTGCTGTCCAAGTAGGCCCAAGCCTGTTGTTTGAGGTCCTGCTCCAGGTCCACCTGATGCTGCTGCTGCTGCGGCTGGTTAGTAGTTTCCTCACTGCGCTGGTGAAGAAAGCTACTCATCATCGACTGCAGACTGAGGCAGCCGCTGCTGGTGGAGCTGCCACTGCTCCTACCACCCCACCCCTCCCCTGCTGCCATGGCAGCGGAACGCGAGCGCACAGGGCCCACAGTGTCTGAGGATGGACATTGGCGCAGAAAGGCAGAGACCAACTGACTACATAGGTGGTTTTTATAGTACGTTATTTTGGCCTCCCTCTCAGCAGGTGTGAAAAAGGCCACCATTTTTGAACGGTAGCGAGGGTCCAACAAGGTGGACAGCCAAAAGTCATCCCTCTGTCTGATGGTTATTATTCGGCTGTCGCTACGCAAGCAACCGAGCATGCTATGGGCCATTTGTGCCAAGGAATGCGAGGGACTCCCTGCCTCCATCTCCACAGCATACTGCCACGGTGCGTCTGGGTCCTCTGTCTCCTCCTCCTCCTCTACCAGATGCTCCTGCTCCTCCACTCCTGTCCGCTGAGTGGAAAAACCACCCATTTCACTCAATAATTCCTGAGCACCAATGTCCTCCTCTACCTCCTCCTCTCTTCCTGTCCTGTCCTGCCCCCACAGGGGTCATGTGTGGCGTTGAGATCTGTGCGCCACGTCTACCGCACCCTGACCAGCCATTGTTAACAGCATTTGTTCCAGGACGTGCAACAGAGGAATGACGTCGTTCATCCCATAGTCCTGCCGACTCACGAATAGCGTGGCCTCCTCAAAGGGCCTGAGCAAGCGGCAGGTGTCACGCATGAGCTGCCAATGGCTGACATCTAAGTTACACAGGGGAGTACCTTTATCCGCTTGTAACATCAGGAAATCGGTGATGGCCTTTCGCTGTTCGTAAAGGCGGTCTAACATATGTAGGGTTGAATTCCACCTTGTTGCAACGTCGCAGATCAGGCGATGCTGTGGAATTCCGTTCTGCCGCTGCAGCTCAAGGAGGGTGTGCTTTGCGGTGTAGGAATGGCTGAAATGCATGCAAAGTTTACGTGACATTTTAAGGATGTCTTGCAGTGGGATGGTGGATTTTAGGAACCGCTTGACAACCAGATTGAACACATGAGCCATGCATGGCGCATGGCACAACCTTCCTTGACGCAGAGCAGACACCATGTTCTTTCCGTTGTCGGTCAACATGGTTCCGATTTTCAGTTTGCGCGGAGACAGCCATCTGTCGATTTCTCTGTTCATTACACTCAGAAGTTCCTCCCCTGTGTGACTACGTTCGCCAAGGCATACCAGGTGCAGCACAGCGTGACACCGTTGCGCCCTGCACATGTGATATGCCGGTCAGGTAATGGGACTTGGCACGGGGGTGGCGGCTGAGGACACGAAGGAAGAAGAGGTTGTAGAGGCGGACATCTTTGCTGGACCAAGGACGTGCAAACGTGGAGGCAAAAGCGGCGTGACCTGTCCAAGTTGCTGGTGCGGCTGTGCCGGCACCACGTTCACCCAGTGGGCCGTAAATGACATGTACTGTCCCTGACCGTAGTTACAGCTCCACACGTCGGCGCTGCCGTGCACTGTGGCAGAGACCGACATGCTCAAAGACTGGCCCACCATCTCTTCTACATGTGAATGCAGGGCTGGCACTGCCTTTTTGGCGAAGAAATGCCGGCTTGGCACTCTCCACCGCGGCTCGGCACAAGCCATCATTTCTCTCGGAAAGGTGCTGAGTCCACCACTTGGAAAGGGAGGGACTGCAGCACCAGCAACTTGGACAGGAGGACGTTCAGCTTCTGCACCGTCGGGTGCGTGCTCGCAAACTGTTGTCTCTTGGAAACGGATTCCAAGAAAGACTGCTGACGGAATCCGTGAAGAGGAGTAGCAGGAGAAGGAGCATCTGAACGAGCGGAAGATGCCAACGAGCGACAACTCCCCTCAGCAGAGGTGTGGAGCCTTGACTGGCTGATAGAGGGCGATTGACGTCGGGTGACGGAGCAAGTAACGGAGCGGGTGATGGAGCGGGGGCTGGGGCAGGCAGAACCGCCGTATCTTTATCACGGTTTTCCCAGGCCACCGAATGGCGACGCTGCATATGCTGACGCAACGCTGTAGTCCCAACATTGGCCCCCTGGCCACGCTTGACTTTCTGGCCACATAGTCGACATACGGCTACGTTTACTTCCTCGGGCGGCGTGACGAAAAATTGCCACACCGCCGAGTAGGAAACTTTGCCCCCCGCTACTCCTCACTGGCTGACTGCTACTTCCTCCGTGCACACCGGCACCACTACTGGCCGTGGTGGTAGGCTGCAGTGGAGCTGGTGCTCTACTCTGTGGCTGTTTGGCTCCACTGACACTGCTGCGACCCTGCTGCCTCCTGGGCAACCCACCGACTGTTTTGCTCGCTGGCAAGCTGGCACCCTCTTCTCCTGATGATGCGGAAGCAATAGCCTGATGACAACGAGGCTGCCAAGTGCGATCAGCCTCATCATCATCATCAATTAGGGTCTCCGCGTCACTACTAGCCCCCTCGGCTGCGTGTGGGTCAGGAGACAGACCTGTCTCTAGACCGGCTACCGAGCCACTCTCCTCGCCAGTACTTCTTCGCCTGGCTGCTGAAGAGGCGGATGTCTCCCCCCGTTCCTGACCGCCCTCTGTTAGCTCTTCCTCACTGTACAGTGGGGCTGAGCCCACAGCATGCGATACTTCGCTTGGTGAGGGAACAGCAAAGGACAGGGGCAGGTCGAGGACACGTGATTTCAGTGGGCTTGCTCCCGGGCCATGCCAACTAACGGTTGTGTCTGACGTACCCACCGACCGTTGGCTGTAGGTGTCAGAGGTGACCTGGGAAGAGGAAGACGACCGAGTCAACCAATCGATGACGGCAGGGTTGTCGGTGGAGACACGACCGCTGGATGACACCGGAGCACTGGCCTCTGGCTGCGACTAGTGCTGCCTCGACCCCTTCCTCTGCTGCCACGTCTGCTCGCTCCTGAAACATTGCCTCCTCTGCCACTCCTCTGCGTGTTGTCTGACATACTCTTTAATTCAATAAGCACCCCAAAAAAAATAAAACCGGATTTAACTCTTTGAACGTACAATAGTGGTTGTGAAGCAGAAAGTCAGTTTATTTAGCACAATCGGTCAATTGCAGCTTGCCGTTGGCTGGAAACTGTACGTTTATGTCACTGGAATGCACTAATCACCCAAAAAATATTACCGCCACCCAGCGTGTAAATGGATTTAACACTTTGACTTTCTGCTTCACAACCACTATTGTACGTTCAAAGTGTTTATGTCATCCATTTACACGCTGGGTGGCGGTAATATTTTTTTGGGTGATTAGTGCATTCCAGTGACATAAAATCGTACAGTTTACAGCCAACGGCAAGCTGCAATTGACCGATTGTGCTAAATAAACTGACTTTCTGCTTCACAACCACTATTGTACGTTCAGTTTATTGTACACAATCGGTCAATTGCAGCTTGCCGTTGGCTGTAAACTGTACGTTTATGTCACTGGAATGCACTAATCACCCAAAAAATATTACCGCCAGCCGGCGTGTAAATGGATTTAACTCTTTGAACGTACAATAGTGGTTGTGAAGCAGAAAGTCAGTTTATTTAGCACAATCGGTCAATTGCAGCTTGCCGTTGGCTGGAAACTGTACGTTTATGTCACTGGAATGCACTAATCACCCAAAAAATATTACCGCCACCCGGCGTGTAAATGGATCTAACTCTTTGAACGTACAATAGTGGTTGTGAAGCAGAAAGTCAGTTTATTTAGCACAATCGGTCAATTGCAGCTTGCCGTTGGCTGGAAACTGTACGTTTATGTCACTGGAATGCACTAATCACCCAAAAAATATTACCGCCACCCGGCGTGTATATGGATTTAACTCTTTGAACGTACAATAGTGGTTGTGAAGCAGAAAGTCAGTTTATTTAGCACAATCGGTCAATTGCAGCTTGCCATTGGCTGGAAACTGTACGTTTATGTCACTGGAATGCACTAATCACCCAAAAAATATTACCGCCAGCCGGCGTGTAAATGGATCTAACTCTTTGAACGTACAATAGTGGTTGTGAAGCAGAAAGTCAGTTTATTGTACACAATCGGTCAATTGCAGCTTGCCGTTGGCTGGAAACTGTACGTTTCTGTCACTGGAATGCACTAATCACCCAAAAAATATTACCGCCAGCCGGCGTGTAAATGGATTTAACTCTTTGAACGTACAATAGTGGTTGTGAAGCAGAAAGTCAGTTTATTTTGCACAATCGGCAAACTGCAGCACCAACTGTGCACGACAGCCACCAAAAAAAAAAAAAGGGTGTATGTCACTTTAAATTTTCGATTCTTTGATAGCTGTGGCCCTAAGTAACGATTCTGTGTCCCTGAGTAACGATTCTGTGGCCCTAAAGTCTCTGTGGCCCTAACTCTGTCCCTTAATACACACAGGTCTGTCTCTCTTGAATGACCGGAGGCTAATGGAGAATTCTAAGATGGCCGCGATTTATAGCTCCACCATTACACAGTGCTGGCTGGCTGCTGATTGGCTAATGCGATCACATGTCATGATTCATGACTCATGAATGCATTATGGGTCAGCGCGCCTTGTCTGCGTGCCTTCCCAGAGATCCCCGCCCCATCTTCTCTGTCCATTTTCTCCTGTCGCCACACATGTCGCCGCCATTTTTGGGAAAATTCGATTCGTGCATCGGAAGTTTGCTAATCTTCGGATTCGTCGCGAATCGAATTTTTCCAAATCTTCGGAACGAATTCCACTTCGTCATGTTCGATTCGCTCATCTCTAGTCTTAACATTTATGCAAGCATAACGAATAATACCCGTAATGTTTGTAATAGCTTCTTAGTTGCCTTTCGCCAGGCAAATGTAATATTACCTAACATTCGATCCAAGGAGAAAAATAGCCCCAAGAACTCTGGCATTCACATTAACATTCACCAATAGAGAAAATAGTCTAACACTATATGCTAAGAAGATTTGACTAGAAGGGGAAAAATATTTGGGAGACTTCTGCACTGTGTACAGTCTATGGAGATTACTGTATGAATGGCCAAATGAACTCAAGCTGCAGTGTGAAGTGAAACATTCAGCAGTGGTATTATTACCACTGCTAAATGTGACAGCTTCCTCTGAATTGTTAGAGAGCCAGCATCCATTGACATCCTAACAACCAGTAACTCATCCCTGCCTGGCACATTCAGCTGTAAGCTGGCAATTCCCAATTGACAGGTGAAAGTAAACAAACAGTGGGGATAGTGTAAAAAAAAAAAAAAGCAGCATGAGGCCCCCTTCCAAAATTAATACCAGGCCCTTTAGAGAAAGCACCCTAGAGCCTTAATATAGGGAAAATCAGGAAAGCTTTACCTCCAACACGATCCTCGCATTCATAACATCTACCACTGATGCTCCAGTCTCAGCAAGGGGAGGCCCTGTCCTAGGGTTTGCAATCCTTACCAAGACACTCCACTCAGGAACCAATTCCAAAGACCAAAAAGGAGGCCAAGCACCCATCCTTTCTTGCTTTGATTCAGCAAATGCTGAAGATGTTGGACTTGCAATGTGTCACCATGGACATCAAAACAACACCATCCTTAGCCATTGCAGACCTGCACTTGGTGGTGGCAAGCCCTTCTGCAGTAAAACAAACTGTGGCCCACCAGGAGGATGCCATCTCGGAACTCCAGCACATGGCTATGCACTACAATTTGCAACTATATATATGTGCAACAAATGAATAGAACTTAGTGAGAAACAGAAGTATTTGAACACCCTGCGATTTTGCAAGTTCTCCCACTTAGAAATCATGGAGGGGTCTGAAATTCACATTGTAGGCGCATTCCCACTCTGAGAGACAGAATTAAAAAAAAAAAATTCAGGAAATCACATTGTATGATTTTTAAAGAATGTATTTGTCTTGCACTGCTGAACATAAGTATTTGAACACCTGAGAAAATCAGTGTTAATATTTGGTACAGAAGCCTTTGTTTACAATTGCAGAGGTCAAACGTTTCCTGTAGTTCTTGACCAGGTTTGCACACACTGCAACAGGGATTTTGGCCCACTCCTCCACACAGATCTCTAGATCTGTCAGGTTTCAGGGCTGTCGCTGAGCAACACGGAGTTTCAGCTCCCTCCAAAGATGTTCTATTGGATTTAGGTCTGGAGACTGGCTAGGCCACTCCGGAACCTTGATATGCTTCTTATGGAGCCACTCCTTGGTTATCCTGGCTGTGTGCTTCGGGTCGTTGTCATGTTGGAAGACCCAGCCACAACCCATCTTCAATGCTCTGACTGAGGGAAGGAGGTTGTTGCTCAAAATCTCACAATAAATGGCCCCATTCATCCTCTCCTTAATACAGTGCAGTCGTCAAGTCCCCTTCGCAGAAAAGCACCCCCAAAGCATGTTACCACCCCCATGCTTCACAGTAGGGATGGTGTCCTTGGGATGCAACTCATCCTTTTTCCTCCAAACACGACGAGTGAAGTTTAGACCAAAAAGTTCTACTTTGGTCTCATCTGACCACATGACTTTCTCCCATGCCTCCTCTGGATCATCCAGATGGTCATTGGCAAACTTCAGACGGGCTGGACATATGATGACTTGAGCAGGGGAAACTTCCGTGAAATGCATGATTTGAAACCATGACGGTGTAGTGTTCTACCGACAGTGACCTTTGAAACTGTGGTCCCAGCTCTCTTTATGTCATTGACCAGCTCCTCCCTTGTAGTTCTGGGCTGATTCCTCACCTTTCTTATCATCAGTGATACCCCACGAGGTGAGAACTTGCATGGAGCCCCAGTCTGAGGGAGACTAACAGTCGTCTTTAGCCTCTTCCATTTTCTAACAATTGCTCCAACAGTTGATCTATTTTCCCCAAGCTGCTTGGCAATTGCCCCATAGCCCTTTCCAGCCTTGTGGAGGTCCACAATTTTGTCTCGGGTGTCTTTTGACAGTTCTGTGGTCTTGCCCATGGTAGTAGTTGGCGTCTAACTGACTGTGGGGTGGACAGGTGTCTTTAAAGAGCTCAGACAGGTGCTACTAAGTTAGATTAATGAGTGGAGTAGAGGTGGACTTTTTAAAGGCACAGTAACAGGTCTTTGAGAGCCAGAATTCTTTGCTCTGGTGAACAAGCAGGTCGGAACTTCGATTCCGTGCCCTGGGGAATTCTGGTCTGTGGGCCGCTAGAGGCTACCACCGGCTGGTCCCTAACACACACACACAGCACGACTCGGCCCAGCCCTGCCCCCATTCTCTCCTCACAGGATTTGATTGGCAGCAGCTGGAGCAAATTGCTCTCATTACTGCCTATGAGCCTGTGGGGAGAGAGAGAGATCAATGCTGCTGCAGATGGGTACAGCACTGGATCAAAATAGGACTCAGGTAAGTATAAAAGGAGGTGAGGGGGCAATAAAAGCAGCAGGAGCTCCACTTTTGCTGAGAAATAAAAACAATTCCCTCTGGGTGACCTGTGTACATTGCAAGGATTTTAGTAAGCTTCATTGCAGATTGCTACCTTTTGTTATTCTGAAGAAATAGCTGTTTGTTTATCTATGTTCAAAATGAATGTGAATGGGGGTGATTTTATAATTATCAATCAGCTGCTGCTGCACTTATAGCGGGGGTCAGCATCCCGTCGATTGTGACTGCAGTTCTACCTCCCACCAGCCTCCGCTGCTCTCATGTTACAGGCAGAGCAGAGAGCAGGAGGCAGCATAGTGCTGGATGGAGGGTGGGGTCAGGGGTGGAAGCTGCTCAGTGATTGGTTGCTAGGATGTTGCTAGAACACTGCTCTGGGGCAGGGTAGAGGACACTACACAGTGGAGGGGGGGTGATTTGAAGGGGGCAGAGGACACTGGTTTGGGGGGTACAGGACACTACTGGGGGGGAAGGGGGCAGAGGATATGACAGAGGGGGGGACGTGGTGTGAAGGGGGGCAGAGGACACTGCTTTGGGGGGTTACAGGACATTACAGTGGGGGTGTGATGTAAAGGAGGACAGCGGACACTATTGTGTGGGGGGGGTGATGTATATACTCCATGTTGTCCATGTAGACCTCAACCTCTGAAAGGTTGCCTACCCCTGAATTATAGGGTTCTAATGAGGAAAGTGGAAGGGCCTGCATCCATTCAGACGTGATTTCTCCTTGGGAGTATTTCACCAAAAATAACATTTTTGTTGCAGGGGACTTGTACTGTACTGCTGGGAAAATCAGTAAGCCAATCGCACAAGCAGAAAAATTACATTTCTGGGGGGTGCTCTGTACACCATCTGTGTACAGAACGCATCTAGGTTGCCATATTGCATTGCATTTTACAGAAAATGATAATTCTGCAGATTGAAAAGGAAAGGTAATTTTTAATAACACCCAATTACAATACAACTTGTGTAGCAATGGTATATATGCTATATTATTTTTTTTTCATTTGCTATATTTTTTTTCCACAAAAGTGGAGTTACCTTTTAAAGCAGGGAATGCATTATGGTAAAAAAATGTCTAGCCTTTAGATCCACTTTAAGGAGTAAATTCTGTGTATGGCCTAGTAACAGGAGGAATTCACCTTTACGGAGTTGTAGGTGCATGTCTTCCAAAACCTGTCTATCATCACCCTGCGTAACCGCAGGGCTCTCCAACCCCTTCTGAATGCGATGGGGGAGAAACACATCATTTAAAGATGGTGTTACCCATTCAGCGTTTTGACATTATACATGGGAAGAATGGCTATCCTACAGTTCGCTATGGCCTCTGACAATTCTTCAATATTCTACATATTCCTGGTGTAGATGTTCCAGAATGGTACCAGGAACTCCATCTGCCCACAACCTAGTCTAGCATGAGTCTGCAGGTGACAGGTGATCCACCGGAAACAGAGGCCACTCCAGATCAACACTCAGGAGTTTTCGCCAGAGGAAGCAGGGTCTGACGCAGACCAGCACCCAGCATCTCCACTATGAAAACTGCCTGGAGATTTGATTACCTACACCAAATGTTATGCTGTTTTCGATAAGTACCAATGACAGTTCTGTTGTTCTCATTGTTGCATGCAGATTACGGATGGAGAGAGGTAGTGACTTTCTGTAGACCACTGCAGGCATTTCCCCTACCTGGGAAGGCCTCCTTTGATTCCTTCACTTCCTTGATCAGCTGGGGAACCTGGCAGACTGGGGCCGCTCTGCCTCCCCGAATACTTAATGGAGGATGAGCCCTTTGCACATAGAACAGGCCTATATGGAATTTATGTCCATTGCATCAGATCAGATACATCTCCTACAAGGGTGTAATGTGGACAGCAAGGATCTGGGACAGTGTGCTTCAGTGTTGGACTTACCACTCTCCTTAACTAAGCCATTCCTCTGCCTCAGGGCTCATGATGAACATGGCCATAGTGATGGGATTCTCCCCACATCACGTGAGCAAGGATATCCAAAGATGAGACACACTGATGCTATTTCTATTGCTAATAGTGACTGTCCATTTGATTAGGTTATGTTACATGTTATATATCTTATCTTTTCTCGTTTCATCCATTGGTGTGCTATGATCCAGAGTGCCATTTACTGAACAATCGTGTTTTTTCTAATTTAGAAATGGTTTTCGCTTTGTGCAGACAGACCTCTTGAGGAGCTGGAGAAGTGCCTGACTAGAAAGTGGGCGCCCCTTTCCCCCCCCCCCCCCCCCCACCAGGCCTAGTGGGGCTCATGCCTTCCTTCATATATATTGCTTGATAGTGCCTATAACCTTTTGCTTTGTGCAGACAGACCTCTTGAGGAGCTGGAGAGGTGCCTGACTAGGAAGTGGGTGCCCCTTTTTCCCCCACCAGGCCTAGTGGGGCTCATGCCTTCCTTCATATATACTACTTGATGGTGCCTATAACCTTGTTTCCAGGCATTGCCCAGGTTTATTGCATTTGACAGCGGGTTATTTTCAACTCTTACATCCAAGGGAAGTATCTTCTATCTTCTTACACATATGGCATTCCAAAATCTTGGTGCTTCCCTGCTGTGTGATCTGCTC
>CATNWA010004024.1:0-16556 GCA_951230385.1 Staurois parvus | reverse complement strand
CTTGCAGCTGACTTTTTCCTTCTTTTAAAAACCAAACTGAAGTTTCATAGAGGATTGCCGTAATCTTCGAATTTTGTCACAGACATCAATAGTGCTTATCTCCCCTTCATTCTTTCCTTCCCGGGCATACACCCTGCCTCCTGTTATGTGCTCCCTAGCTTCATGGGTCATTAAGAGAACCAAGGACAATGGCTAAGTCTCAGCATCATTTAAGGACAAAGCCGCGCCATTGATCTTTATCAGACTTTCTTAATGAACTAACATCTCTTTGATACGAATGTTCTCAGTGCTGGCGGAAGGTGCCGTGCGTTTTATCTGATTTGGAGCGAGTCCTTCCCATCCTTTGTAGCTTCTGAAATTCTTTATCTTCCTCCGCTCACGCTTCCTCCATGCAAAAATGGAGTCTGCTGCGCCACAAGGACCTTATAATGAGCTCACATTGCTGGACACAAACAGGCAGTGGAACGGTGTGTTGCCCTGGCAGTGCGAGCCCACCTGGGAAACCCTATATTGACTAAACTCTGCATTTGTGGCACATTACTGAATCATTTTGTGTCTGCTTCAGATTGGTATATTAACGTCTTCCAATACTTAGGGGTCTCGTTGCAGTAAAATTAAAAGGCTGTAAATTAATTTTCGGACTGTTTTTTTTTTAACCTTGAAGGTGTGCATGAAAGAGCAATTTTCCTTGGGAAGAATTAATAAAATTGTCTGGCTGAATGAAGAAATGGGACTGAAAGTGGGACAGCCCCAGAATGCCTTTGGAAGTTAAACTCCAGAAAAATAGCTAACTGCACCATGAATCTGTCTTATATACAAAAAAGATTTGTAATTGGGTTTCACAGCTAGTCTTGGGGAATCAAGTGCTCCTGCCAAGGACAGTACAGCACAAAAACAAGAACCTTTTCCTCCATTGGCAAATTAAGGTACCGGTAGTCTACCATGGTTAATGGAACCGAAGTCCAGTTGTGAGAGTTAGGTTTACAACCTCTGATCATTAACGGTGCCAAACCCATACAGTCCCAAGCCCTACTGAGCACGAGATTAGTGTAGGTTTTCATACCATTAGTGTTAAAAAAATCAATGGTACAGAAAGGATGGTGGTGGAGAAAGTTGTACATTATGGGTTGTTGGCAATAAAGGAGAAAAATTTTATGATAATGGAATTGTTGCATAGCTACCAATGGCAAGTCAGTTAGCGCGAGCCACCTGGGTGTGTGACCAGTGGAGCAACCTCCTCAGACGTAAGTAGACCCTGAATACCAACAATCTTTTCAAGATTGTGTTATGGGAAATTTACTGTCACTGACTCAATCCATTATAAAGGGACATTGTTCATGACGCATCAAAAGGGGACGTTTGCTGGCTCCGTCCTACTGACCATCTAAATCTAAGGGCGCAGTCTTACCACTGACCCCCAATGTAAGGGGCATTCTTCCCTACTGATCACCAATTGTATGGAACATTCTTCCCACTGACCACCAATGTAAGGGACATTCTTCCCACTGACCCCCCAATGTAAGGGGGGCATTCTTCCTACTGATCACGCAATGTAAGGAACATTCTTCCCACTGACCACCAATGTGAGGGACATTCTTCCACTGATCACCAATGTAAGGAACATTCTTCCCACATGATCACCAATGTAAGGGCGCAGTCTTCCAACTGTACTACCAATGTAAGGGGCATTTTCTTTCCTACTGATCACCAGTGTAAAGAGCATTCTTCCCACTAACCACTCCAATGTGAGGTGCATTCTTACAACTGACTACCAATTTGAGAGGCATTTTTACCATTGACCACCAATCGTAAGGTACATTCTTCCCACTGACTGCCGATATCAGGATCAGAGTACTTTATTGATCTCAAAGGGAAAGTATTAAGTTCCTCCTCCCACTGACCATTTCATCTAAGGGAGCAGTCTTTCCCACTGCACTGACCCCCCAATGTAAGGGGAAAATTCTTACCAACTGATCATCAATGTAAGGAGCATTTCTTCCCATTTTTTCTTTATTAAAAAAGTCTCGCAAATCAATAAACATAAAAATTATACAGAATATATTAAAAAAATTGTTATATATTTACAGCAAATACGAAAATATAAACATAGCAATAATCTGCTTGTCAGACAAAAGCAAACGTCTCAGAAATGAACATGACATAATTGGGGAAATAAATCGTACTACCACTCACATCACTACACCAGACATCAAACCTGTGAGGTCAAGAAACCACCCCGCCCCCCTTATGCATGCAGCCCTTCTTCAAAAAGATCTTAATCAACAAAAATCTACGGGAGTGAAAAGAACAGTATAAGGAAAAGACCCCCTCACCCAGAGATGGACAGTTCACCAAAGGCAGGTCTGATATTCCTCCACGCCCTTCTCCAGGACCGCCCGAGGCTCCCTGCCCTTCTCAAGACCCCGAATCTTCCAACCTCACCCAGAATATCGTGCACCACCACCTCTACAGGGAGGACTTTCTTCCGGGGATATGGTAATCTGACACCGTATGCGTTCCATGTGAAGTAATGGACAACTATACTAACTAGAAAAAGTGTATCCAAATCAAAGTCCCAGTGAGCTGGGGAATGCCCCGTACACCCACTCTGCATAAACTCATGCGATAGAGAAAGGGGGATGCCCTCAGAACCCTCCCCACCCTTTTATACACCTCTATGTTAAAGGGACACAGGTTGAGCAGAAAAAGTGGTCCTAGACTCCACCTTACCAACACACTCTGCTCTAGGACCACAATCTCGATCATCCACAGGGCGGTGCTTCAGGTTCCCTCTCACATAGAGCCTTCCATGGAAAGCGAGCCAGCTCTTGATCCCTAAACTTCAAAGGGATTCTCTCCAAGTTAATTAAACGCAATCCCATTCCCTCATTACGGAGCCTGGGCAATCCTTTAAGGCCAGTGACACACTGAAAGCAGAAGCCAAATCCTCCTCCCCCAGAAGCTTCCTGGGAAGGGACCTGATATCCTCCACTGTCACCTGCCACTGCCGAAGTATTTTCAGACACGGGGCAACATAAGCCGGGAGCTTGCCATGTCGACTCTCAGACTTTTCACTGGGCCGCCATCTTCCAGCAATGCAGAAAAAAGGCCTAAACCAAGACTGAAAAAAGTACCCACCCATCCCGGCGGGGTCTCTGCTAACATATTACCAAGATTGTACTTTAAAAAGAGCAAAGAAAAGAAAACTATCGGGTTGAACCATTCCTAGGCCACCCTCCCCGCCTGGACAGGTAAGTTACATTGCGTTTGATCAGGTTCAGCCTGTTTTTCCCCATAACAGTTGGAAAAAAACAGCTGTAGACCCGTGCATAGAGAGATACTGGCCCAAGATACAGACGAAGCTGACATATAAAAAGATTGGGATCAGGTAAGTTTTGATCAAGTCAACCCTCTCTCTCAAGGAAAGCCTCCATCTCTTCCAGCTTGCTACTTTGGCATTGACATCTACCAACCTGCTTTCCCAGTTTCGATGACCATAGTCACCAGGACCAAATTTGATGCCCAAAATTTTAATTTCCTGCTGGGGCTCTGGGAAGGCATCCGGAAGTTCGAAGCTTTCACCCTCCTCACCCATCCAGAAAACTTCACTCTTTTCATGGTTGACTTTAGAGCCAGAAAGCCTCCGTGTACTGCTCTATCACAGAGACCACCCTCCTGCGCGCCTCCTCAGTCCCCCCCCCAATGAGAGATAATAACAGACACATCATCAGCATAGGCAACGACCTTCAAAGGCGGCACACCAGCAATGCCCAGAGGCACCCAGCACAACGATGCGCCCTCTAGCCTTCTTACAAAGGGGTCGATTGCGAAAGCATATAGCAGGGGGCTCAAAGGACATCCCTGGCGCACACCACCAGAGCTGACCTCAAAAGGCCGCCCGGCAACCCAACCCAACCATTAACAAGTGGGAAGCTCTCAGCCCCTTTATATAATGTCTTCAGCCAATCTATAAACCTCCCCTGCAGGCCGTATCTACCAAGCAGCAACCACAGATATTCATGATTCACTCGATCAAAAGCTTTCGCCTGATCCAATGCCAGCAAGTACTTTCTCCATCCAGCAGCCTGCATCGTTCCAAAAGCCTCCCGGATAGCCAAAACTGCTGAAAAGGTACTTCTACCTTGGACCGAACAGTGCTGATGGCTGGACAACAAATCGCCTGCTACTGACGACAAGCGCCAAAAAAAAAAGAATCTTTGCCAAGATCTTTCTATCAACATTGAGAAGACTGATGGGGCGGCCAGTTCTCAATCATTGAGGGGTCTTTACCTTTTGACAGAAGAATCACAGCGGATTGCCTCATGGAGGGAGGGAGCGAACCCTCTTCTAGACAGCTGTTAAAAACCTCCGCTAAAAAGGGAGCCAGAATGGACTTAAAACACTTGTAAAATTCAGCTGTCAATCCATCTGGCCCAGAATATGGCGATTTTTTGGTAGCCAGCTTGTCTATAGCCCTGAACTACCTCATCCCGCTGAAATTGGTTCTGTCAAATTCATCAAAAGCAATGCACCATTTCCCCAATCCTGGAGTAGAATCCAGAAAGCTTTCCATCCTGTCCCGGCTAAGGTCCTTTTCTTCCCAGGAGGTCTGCATAATACGACCCAAAGATCTCCAAGATCCCTGATCTGGACTTTATCAGGGAACCCGTACTGTCTTTCAGGCCAATGACCGTCTTAACTGCTATGCCTTGCTTACAGTTCTGGTAAGGATCAGGTGAGTGATATTTCCCATAATCCCTCTCCAGAACCAAGGAGGCATGCCGGTCGTATTGACACTTTTCCTAAGAATGAAGCTTCACTTCAGAGATCTCCCCTGGATCCCCTCCATACGAGACAAGACGATCAAGCTTCCTCCGCAAATGCTGGTAGGGCAATATACATACCAAGCTGCTTCTTCTTACTTATTTATGGCCTTGAAAAGTCCAGTCGCCCCTTTGTTTCACAAGCTCCCACCACTCTGACTTACTGCTGCAAAAGTCCAGAATAGAAACCTGTGCCTGAAAAAAACTCCTCAAAGGATTGTCTCACCTCTACATCTTCCAGGAGAGCCGAATTCAGTTTCCAGGACACCCCTTCCCCTGGGTGGAGTGTCCGAGGCATTCAGAGTCACAGACAGCATACAGTGGTCAGAGAACTCCACCGCCTTCAACTCAGGAGTCGAGAAAGCAGAGTTCTCCTTTAAAAAAAAAAAAACCTGTCTATCCTGCTCTGACTATTCCCTCTCTGAAATGTGAACCCCCGTGCTGCCAGGGCAGTGCTTAATGTGCACATCTACCAGGTCTGCCTGTCTAACCAAATCTCTGAGAAAAAACGCTATCATAACCCAGCCTGTCTATGGGAGCCTCTCCTGTCTTCAGGCCTAATTATGGTGTTAAAGTCACCTCCAAAGACAACCTGCTGGGACGTAAAAAGGAAGGGCTTGATCTTTGTGAGGAGGCATTTCCTGCCCCATTTTGACTGCGGTCCATTAGATATTGATCCAGGCGCAGGTCCTGCCCCCTAACAGAGACGTCTAAGACCATGCATCTCCCCATTTCTACCTCAATTACCCGCCGGCACGTTACCATTATCGGTTTTAAAAAGGACCGCAACTCCGCTGCAAGGTTCAGCCGCAAGAGACCAAAAGGAGGGACCACATCTCCACTCCCTTTTTGCTAGATAGACATCGGCTAATGTATTGACCCAGGTCTCTGCAAAAAATAAATCTCAGCATCAAAACTCGCTGAGCAAAAATAAGGCCGTATCACGAGCTCTTGCAGATTTAATGCTGGCGACATTAATGGTCGCCACCTTTAACAGAGTGGGAACTGCCATCAGGATGATTGGGGTAGTCGTTTCTTAACCTCTACCACACTCTCATCACCCGAAACAGCTCTCTTCAGAGTATGTGGACTCCCCCTCATCCATAGATGATAGAGAAATGGATATATCAGATACCATCTCATCACCCTGACAAAACTGAAAAAGTAATTGCCAAGAGGGACCCCTCCTGGGTCTGATTCTGAGGAAGAGAGGACAGCTCTTCTCATCCTCCTCTTCTTTCTCTTCTCCTTCACCCTCTCCCACCCTTCATCAGCCGAATCCCCCCCAGCAGGAGGTGAGACATGGACATGGATACCCCTCCCTGAGCCTCATCGGCTCTACCCCCATCCGGCACCCCCACAACCTCCTGACCACGTTTGCGCTGATGGGGGACAGGTACCGGAGGTGGAGTAGGCCGAGAGGGAAGATCCGCTAACCCCCCCCCCAGCAGCTTCCGCCAGTCTGGAGGATCTACGTACTGTAGGATTAGGGACAGGAGGGACAGACTTAGGGGTGACATTACTGGGGAAACACAATCTGACACAACAGACACAGGAGGTACAACTACAGTTTCCTCCCTAGCATCAGCTGCCATCTCATCCTCTTTATCCAGCCTCTGCAGCTCAGCCTCCAGTCCTGGCAGGTTGTGTAGTGCCTCTGGGCACAGACTGTATGGATGACCCAGCTGCTGGCACAAATTACACCGAATTCTCGGTGCATTCTTTGGCCAAATGGCCAAAATCCTGGCACAGTGAGCACTTCTTGATGGTGCAGGACGATGCAAAATGGCCTTTCTCTCCGCATTTGTTACTAAACTTTAGGCTGACCTTGATAGAAAATGGTCAGCCTATCCCTCCCCAGAAAAGCTGAGCAGGGAAGATGCTGAACCACATTGCCCAGCACCCTCAATTGCACTGACACTGTCCAGGCTCCTGTCCATATCCTATGCTCATCCAGGACCTTCGCAGTGGGGTGAGGACCTCACCATGTTGGCGTAGCCAAACTACTAAATCAGCCTCTCAGGTATGGATTCATTCCGGACCAGGATTGTCACCGATTTTATCAAAGGCTGTCTGGAAACCACCTTTGCCACCAAACCTTTCCACTGCTGAAGGCTCCTGCACCTCCAATATCTCTCCCAAAACAGGTCCAGGCCTTCAGGTTTTACAAACGACAAATCGTATTCATAGCTGCCGACTGGACAGATCAATGCAAACACATTACAGGCTTTAAACCCCCATCTCTAGAATCAACTCCGCCACCCTCCCCCTTACTGGTGGGTTCCCTTCCCCCTCCAACTATACAACATTTCCTTCTCCTCCTGACCCCACCAACCATCCCACCACCAAACCTCCCCAAATTGTGACCATTAACATTCCCCAACACTACCACCCACCCCCCTTGGTGCGACTCCCCAAAACAGAGGCATAGCTCCCCCCAATCCTCCCAGCAGCAGAAAACATTTGTGTGTCTGGGAGCATCTGGTGTAACTCTCCCTTCACCTCCACCCACCACCAACACATCCATTGCTTTACCAGTCTCAACAGTCATAGACTTCACAGCAATGTCCGCACTCACTGCTGCAACCATAGAAGCTCCAGCAGTCATCTCTTCATCCAAGAAAGGACACTCAGCCCAGGACTGGATTGGATTCTCAGACACAGCAACAAAGTGAGACATCCATGTGTGGTGTTTGCTCTCCATGTTGTGCAGTGTGCTGCTCCCCTCCCCCACCAGCATCAATCAGGTCTGGAGCACCTGGGAGCTCAGGTGAAACAGTCTCTCTGCAGGGGCAGCCATCTTGCCTGTAGAGGGACTACTGGTCTCAGCAGGAACAGCAGCAGTAACTTCCATCCATGGGGTGCTTGGTGCAGGTTCACCACATTCCCCTGATGGTATGGAGACCTCTCTGCCAGGGATTTTCCTCCAGGTTGGCTGAGGATTCCTCCACAGCAGGTTGCTTGCAGAGCTCCTCATCCACAGTACTGACCACAGCAGGTGGGGCAGACATGCTGGAAGCAGCCATGTTGGGTATACTGGGATCTCTCCACCAGTCTTGGCTTTGCTGCTCTGTACCTCCTCTGTCCATCCTCAGGGACTTCTGCAGGGTCATCAGTGAAGGCAAACTTGTCTGCTCTCAGGGGTGACTCCATCTGCTGGATGAAACTCAAGGTTCCATACTCACCCTCAACCCCCTGGCTGGTTGCCACTGGTGATTCCACAGCCTGACATGGGGGGAGAGACGCTGATGTAGATGGAGCCGGGTCATCCATTACCTGAGGCTGCTGATCCACAGAGCTCACTGATGTCTGGCTGGCAAATCTCCTCTCATTATCAAACTTTTCTTTAAATGCTCCACTTCTAGCTTTCAACTTTTCTAATAATAAAGATTGTCTCTTTACTTTCTCCTCCATGTGCTGGAGCGCTGGCTTCATGCCCAATCTGTTCTTGCTCCAGGCCTGGCAGTATTTGGCTCTGAAGGATTTGTGTTCAGATTTTAACACAATAAGTTTCTCCTCAGCTCTTCCAATAGTCACCAATCTATCAGTAATCTTCTGCCTGAAGACATTGACATCCTCACCAGGGCTGGGACCCACAGTCAGGTCCTCCACCTCCTCCTCTTCACTAGGCCCGGTCTCATCAGGGGAATCCCTCCCAGGGCCTCCCCCTGGATCAGGCATGGTTCCTGGGCCAAGCTAGCAGGCAAGGCCCAGGCTTGAAAACGCTGGTTCTCAGGGAGAGCTCCTTCAGTGTGTCCTCCTCCTTCTCCCACTAACCACCAATGTAAGAAGCATTCTTCCCACTGACTACCAATGTGTGGGGGCATTCTTCCTGCTGACCACCAATATAAGAAGCATTCTTCCCACCAGGGCCGTGGATGAGGGGGAACCAGCAGTCCTCCTGTACGGGGCCCAGGCCAGCAGGGGGGCCCAGGCAGCTGGTGAAATGGGTGTGGGCAGGGAGGATGATCGGCACAGCTAGGGGGAAATTACTGGAACTGATCCCCAGTATGGCTCTCTCTGCAGCAGTTGAAAGCTGGCTTCTTCTCCTCTCCCTGCCACTGGCTTTCAGCTGATGCAGAGAGAGCCATACAGGGGATCGATTCCAGTAATTACCCCCCCCGCAGCACCCAGCACCCTCCCTGTGCATCATACATTTCCCCCTACTGCCCAGGCCCCCCTGTGTGCCCCCACTTCTGCAGTGGTGCCATATTCCCTCCTCTCCTTCTCACGGGCAGCTGCAAGCACACAATAGGATCCTTCATGATGGAGAGTAGAGGAAGGGTCCGGTAAAATATGTCACATTTATCAGCCCCTTAATTCCCTGAATTAACACAGTTGATGATCGGTACTAATCACTCCATGTGTTCATTCATAACTGAAGCTTAGTAAACTGTGTACTTTTTTTTTTAGAGGGGGCCCTGTGAGGTTGGCTGTATGGGGCCCCGTGGTTTCTAACAGCAGCCCTGCTTGCCACTAACCACCAATGTAAGCAGCATTCTTCCCACTGACCACCAATGTAAAGAACCTTCTTCCCACTGACCTCCAATATAAGGAGCATTCTTCACATTAACCACCAATGTATGGGCTCTAAATATATAATGCATTAGGTGGGACATAAGGTACCACATCCAGAAATACACAAAATTCTTCTAAATAAAGATACTTTGAACTTTTGAGGTACCCATCCACTGTGGAATCAGAATAAGGGCTCATGTACACTGCAGCTGATAAACTCACATTTAGGAGCTGTTCACCGTTTTTTTCAGCAGCCCCTGAACTCTCCCTAATGTTTTCCTATGTGTCCATGTACAAATCATCGTTTACAGGCAGTTGAGTTTACAGTTGTTTTTTTGAACGCAGAAAACTTTGCGTTTAGCAGTTGATTTTATCAGCGTTTCAGACGCAAAACGCTTGTAAACGCTTGTAAACACAGCAAATCACGTTTATAAGTATTTGCGTTTGAATTTTTTTTTAACTCTTCCAGTTCCCGATGCTGTCCAGAGCCTTTTATCATCATGAAAAATGCATGCAAAGCATTTTCAAGGTACTCAAATGGACAAAACACTGAAACACAGGATGTTCCTACCAAGCTTGTCACACATTCTAATGACCAATTCACACCTCAGACCTCTCCCACCCTTGGAAACAAAAGATATGTTAATGAAAATTCACACCTCAAATTCCTCATGAAGACCCCCTGCCAGGTGGGCTTAATGACTTCTCCACCAGACACCTTTCCCACCCTTGGAAACAAAAGAAATGTTAATGAGCAACTCACACCTAATCTAATCTCAACACATACTGCTGTCTCTGCTTCTACTCTCTGTATTTCTCAGTCTGAAATAATTAATAATTTAAAACTTTCAGTGCATTCTGGGCATTTGGGATGTTCTCCTGTGCTTATCTTTAAAAAATGCTTCTAACGCAAACCCACATAAACACGGTATGCAAACGCTGTTAAACAGACGTTTTTTTAACCTATGTTTTCCAGCAGTCAGTTTCCATCGTTCAGAAGTAGCCTGTGTACATGGAGCCTAAAGATTTTGAAAAAGAATAACACAGTAGAATTAGGAAAGCTGGAATAGAGATAGGTGGTCATAGGGTTATGGAAATCTAATAAAAGGAGGTGTAATGTTATCATGTGATGAACATTGTTTTTATGATAATGAACCATAGAAGAGTTTTAATTAGGTTTTTTAAGGGTGGTACCTCAAAAGACCAGATTATCTTTACTTTGGATGCCAGTGAAAGGGGGCAATCGCCCCACTAACCATCAATGTAAGGGGCAGACATCCTCCCAATGACTACCAATGTGAGGGGCAATCGTCCCACTAACCATCAATGTAAGGAGCATCCTTCTGAATGACTACCAATGTGAGGGGCAATCGTCCCACTAACCACCAATGTAAGAAGCATTCTTCCCAACGACTACCAATGTGAGGGGCAATCGTCCCACTAACCACCAATGTAAGGGTCAGCCATCCTCCCAATGACTACCAATGTGAGGGGCAATCGTCCCACTAACCACGAATGTAAGGGTCAGCCATCCTCCCAATGACTACCAATGTGAGGGGCAATCGTCCCACTAACCATCAATGTAAGGGGCAGCCATCCTCCTAATGACTTCCAATGTGAGGGGCAATCGTCCCACTAACCACCAATGTAAGGGGCAGACATCCTCCCAATGACTACCAGTGTGAGGGGCAATCGTCCCACTAACCATCAATGTAAGGGGCAGACATCCCCCCAATGACTACCAATGTGAGGGGCAATCGTCCCACTAACCACCAATGTAAGGGGCAGACATCCTCCCAATGACTACCAATGTGAGGGGCAATCATCCCACTAACCACCAATGTAAGGCGCATCCTTCCCAATGGCTACCAAGTGAGGGGCAATCGTCCCACTAACCATCAATGTAAGGAGCATCCTTCCCAATGGCTACCAATGTGAGGGGCAATCGTCCCACTAACCACCAATGTACAGTCAGGTCCATAAATATTGGGACATTGACACAATTCTAACATTTTTGGCTCTATACACCACCGCAATGGATTTGAAATGAAACGAACAAGATGTGCTTTAACTGCAGACTGTCAGCTTTAATTTGAGGGTATTTACATCTAAATAAGGTGAACGGTGTAGGAATTACAACAGTTTGCATATGTGCCTCCCACTTATTAAGGGACCAAAAGTAATGGGACAGAATAATAATCATAAATCAAACTTTCACTTTTTAATACTTGGTTGCAAATCCTTTGGAGTCAATTACAGCCTGAAGTCTGGAACGCATAGACATCACCAGACTCTGGGTTTCATCCCCTGGTGATGCTCTGCCAGGCCCCTACTGCAACTGTCTTCAGTTCCTGCTTGTTCTTGGGGCATTTTCCCTTCAGTTTTGTCTTCAGCAAGTGAAATGCATGCTCAATCGGATTCAGGTCAGGTGATTGACTTGGCCATTGCAGAACATTCCACTTCTTTCCCTTAAAAAACTCTTTGGTTGCTTTTGCAGTATGCTTTGGGTCATTGTCCATCTGCACTGTGAAGCGTCCAATGAGTAGTGAAGCATTTGGCTGAATATGAGCAGATAATATTCCCGAAACACTTCACAATTCATCCTGCTGCTTTTGTCAGCAGTCACATCATCAATAAATACAAGAGAAGCAGTTCCATTGGCAGCCATACATGCCTACGCCATGACACTACCACCACCATGCTTCACTGATGAGGTGGTATGCTTAGGATCATGAGCAGTTCCTTTCCTTCTCCATACTCTTCTCTTCCCATCACTCTGGTACAAGTTGATCTCGGTCTCATCTGTCCATAGGATGTTGTTCCAGAACTGTGAAGGCTTTTTTAGATGTCGTTTGGCAAACTCTAATCTGGCCTTCTTGTTTTTGAGGCTCACCAATGGTTTATATCTTGTGGTGAACCCTCTGTATTCACTCTGGTGAAGTCTTCTCTTGATTGGTGACTTTGACACACATACACCTACCTCCTGGAGAGTGTTCTTGATCTGGCCAACTGTTGTGAAGGGTGTTTTCTTCACCAGGGAAAGAATTCTTCGGTCATCCACCACAGTTGTTTTCCGTGGTCTTCCGGGTCTTTTGGTGTTGCTGAGCTCACCGGTGCGTTCCTTCTTTTTAAGAATGTTCCAAACAGTTGTTTTGGCCACGCCTAATGTTTTTGCTATCTCTCTGATGGGTTTGTTTTGTTTTTTCAGCCTAATGATGGCTTGCCTCACTGATAGTGACAGCTCTTTGGATCTCATCTTGAGAGTTTACAGCAACAGATTCCAAATGCAAATAGCACACTTGAAATTAACTCTGGACCTTTTATCTGCTCATTGTAATTGGGATAATGAGGGAATAACACACACCTGACCATGGAACAGCTGAGAATCCAATTGTCCAATTACTTTTGGTCTCTTAACAAGTGGGAGGCACATATGCAAACTGTTGTAATTCCTACACCGTTCACCTGATTTGGATGTAAATACCCTCAAATTAAAGCTGACAGTCTGCAGTTAAAGCACATCTTGTTCGTTTCATTTCAAATCCATTGTGGTGGTGTATAGAGCCAAAAATGTTAGAATTGTGTCGATGTCCCAATATTTATGGACCTGACTGTAAGTAGCATCCTTCCCAATGACTACCAATGTGAGGGGCAATCGTCCCACTAACCACCAATGTAAGTAGCATCCTTCCCAATGACTACCAATGTGAGGGGCAATCGTCCCACTAACCACCAATGTAAGGGGCAGACATCCTCCCAATGACTACCAATGTGAGGGGCAATCGTCCCACTAACCATCAATGTAAGGGCAGACATCCTCCCAATGACTACCAATGTGAGGGGCAATCATTCCACTAACCACCAATGTAAGGAGCATCCTTCCCAATGGCTACCAAGTGAGGGGCAATCGTCCCACTAACCATCAATGTAAGGAGCATCCTTCCCAATGGCTACCAATGTGAGGGGCAATCGTCCCACTAACCACCAATGTAAGTAGCATCCTTCCCAATGACTACCAATGTGAGGGGCAATCGTCCCACTAACCACCAATGTAAGTAGCATCCTTCCCAATGACTACCAATGTGAGGGGCAATCGTCCCACTAACCACCAATGTAAGGAGCATTCTTCCCAATGACTACCAATGTGAGGGGCAATCGTCCCACTAACCATCAATGTAAGGGTCAGCCATTCTCCCAATGGCTACCAATGTAAGGGGCAATCGTTCCACTAACCACCAATGTAAGGAGCATTCTTCCCAAAGACTACCAATGTGAGGGGCAATCGTCCCACTAACCATCAATGTAAGGGGCAGACATCCTCCAAATGACTTCCAATGTAAGGGGCATTGTGCAAAATGAGTGGAATCATCAGGGACATCAATTGACTCTATTGCAGGAAAATGTAGATATCTTGCAGTTGTTGTCACCAGTATATAGTGTATGATCAAAGTGTATGGTAACTATGCCAGTGACATCAGGATGGTTGCTTTTTTACACTGCTGGGCCTTAAAAATGGTATGCGTTTTACAAAAACGCATATTTAACACGTTTTCAATGCACTTTTGATGCATTTTTTCAAGAGTTGGTTGTGGCCAGCTCAGTGGATTGCTGTAGGAAAGTCCTGAATTATTTCTCGGATACACAGAATATAACTGGATACTAACATTTATAGGTAAAGTTGATCCAGGAATATCTGATTGCTTCTCAGGAAGGAAATTGTTTCCCTGCAGGAGCAAATTGAATCATGCTTTGTGTGTTTTTTTTTTGCCTTCCTCTGGATCAACTGTGGGTGTAGGATTATAACTTTTTTTTTTATGGTTAAACTGGATGGAGTTTTGTTTTTTTTCAGCCAGACTAACTATGTAACTATGTAATTTTTAGATTTGTATTGCATTTTTGACGTATTTCCAATCGCGATTAATAGGAGGTGCATTTTTCGGTGTGCTTTTGAACAGGACACCAAAGATGACGCATGCAGGATTTTTGCATTTTTACAGTGTACTGATGTGAAGAGTTCCATAGGACTTAAAGGGAAATATTTTTATGACGTTTTTGGTATGCTTTACAGCTGCGTTTTGTCGTGGAAAAAGCACATCATCATTTTCACAGTGTGAAAAGGCCTTTATTTTCCAGACAGACAAGACTCCCATTTCCAATATGACATGTTTTTATTTATTTATTTCAGGTACTTATATAGCGCCGTCAATTTCCGCAGCACTTTACATATATATTGTACATTCACATCAGTCCCTAACCCTCAAGGGGTGTACAATCTAAGGTCCCTAACCCTCAAGGGGCATACAATCTAAGGTCCCTAACTCACAAGGGGTGTACAATCTAAGGTCCCTAACCCTCAAGGGGTGTACAATCTAAGGTCCCTAACCCTCAAGGGGTGTACAATCTAAGGTCCCTAACCCTCAAGGGGTGTACAATCTAAGGTCCCTAACCCTCAAGGGGTGTACAATCTAAGGTCCCTAACCCTCAAGGGGTGTACAATCTAAGGTCCCTAACTCACATTCATACATACACATACTAGGGATGATTTAGACAGGAGCCAATTAACCTACCAGCATGTCTTTGGAGTGTGGAGGAAACTGGAGTACCTGGAGGAAACCCACACAGGCACAGGGAGAACATGCAAACACTAAGCAGGTGGTGCCATGGTTGGGATTTGAACCAACGACCCTAGTACTGCCAGGCAGAAGTGCTAACCATTTAGCCACTGTGCTGCCCATGTTTATATTTAAACAATGCAATGATCAATCAAAAGATAAAATAAAACCACCTTTTGCTGCAATATTCCCCTTAGATCCAGTGACTTCCCCTGTAGTACTTTTTTTTAAATACATTTTAATATGTCGTAATGATTACAGCTGCATTATTTGTGTCTTTTATATTTGCTTGGAGCTCAGCTTTAGGCTGGGTTTCCTCCATAGATATAAAAAGCTTTCAACATATAATACATAGATGGTAGCTGCTCTGTGATTGATAGCTGGAAGTCAGCATGGGCGGCTACATGCAGCCATTTCTTGTGTCTGGGTCATAGGTTCCTGATTACAGGCAGGTGAGGACACAGCGTTGGCTGGCTTATACACTTTGCTGGCATCCAGCAAGCTCTGCAGAAGAAGCAGACCAAGAAAGGGGGATGGTACTTGTCTGTTAATTCACCGGATTTAATAATTTTTTTATATACGGTATATATTAAAAAAAAAAAAAATATATATATATATATATTTTTTTTTATATGTTTTAGTTAAATATATATATACATATATATATATAAATATTTATTTTATAAATATATAATATATATATATATATAGGATAATCTCAGCTACTGCTTTGTATCAGAGGTGTATCAGGGACAGGCAGCTGTGGGGCAGATAGGGTCAGGGCAATAAATGTCTTATTATTTGTTGATACGAAGATCCCCGTACTATTCTCTCCTGACTGGAACCCATGTCAATAAAAAGAATTTCTGGGCCTTAAACGAGCAGCGGCGTGATGAATTAACCTTTGCCATTTGCACGCAACCAAGATGGCGCAGAACATGTGGGAGAGGGTCAAAGGGGAGAAGAATTCGCCATATTGCGCCAGCAATTAACCCTTATCCTTGGCTACAAGGGTGAAGAATTTAATTGGATTTCTGGGTTATTGACAAGTAATGTAGCTGGAAAAGAACTGTGGGCGAAGGTGTGTGTATATATATATATATATATATATATATATATATAGTATATATAATATATATCGGGGGCAGACTGAACCCAGCCTCACATGAAAGAAATTTGGAAAATTTAAAGGGGTATGAATACTTTTTCAAGGCACTGTGTATATATATATATATATATATATATATATATATATATATATATCAGGGGCGGACTGATAACTCATGGGGCCCCTGTGTCCTTGCCCAAACGCAAAAAAGCCTATGAAAAAGGTACCAGGGGCAACTCATGGGGCCCCTAAGGACCTCGGGCAGTGCCCAAGTTTCCAAATGGTCAGTCCACCCCTGATATATATATATATTATATTATTATACAAGATTTATATATTGCCAAACAGTTTGCTCAGCGCTTTACAATATAATGGGACACAATACATTAACAATACAGTTCAATACAAGAGGGATAATATATCTATATAATATATATATATATTAAATATATATCGGGGCGGACTGACCATTAGAAACTCAAGCACTGCCCGAGG